>OZ038389.1:45748877-45849344 GCA_964036045.1 Eutreptiella sp. 'Long Island Sound 2002' | reverse complement strand
CATCCACTAACTGGGGTTTTTGCATTGTCGGCTGATTTCTCGGAATATGGTGTTCCGTTGGTAGGGGTATGTTTACCTTTTCGGAAAGCCACCGAAAAGGGCTTTTTGGAGATGTATGGGTTGAGGGGGGGTAGGGGACCATATTTTTGAGAAATTCGGCCGGGACTGTCAGAGGTTCGGGGGTTTTCAGCAGGTCTACGCAGGGTTCTGCTGCCCTGTTTTGGCGTGCCGTACAGTGTCGGTTGATTTTACGGAGCATGGTGTTCCGGAAGGGGGGTGTATTGTACCTTTTCGGAACAGTCTTGGAAAGGGCTTTTCAGCAATGTATGGGTTGGGGTGGGGTAGGGGACGATATGTTTGAGAAATTGTGCCGGGATGGTCACGGGTTGTGTCGCGTTTGGATTTGTCAATCTCCAGGCACCAAGAACGTGCAACAAAGAGAAAAAAGGCGGGAATAGCCGCAACATACCATCGGACCACACCCCGAAACCTTCAAAAATGGATTCCCCAACCCCAAAATGGGGGGGGGGGGGTGCCTAACCCACCAGAAACCTAGAAAAAGCGGTGCCGGTGACGCGGATATTGCAATTTTGGCCCATGTCACCAGCCTGGCACTAGCAGCCGAAAATGGTCAAAATTTCAACAAAATCCAGATTTTCTCAAACATATCGTCAAACCATGAGCTGAAAACTTCAGAAATGAATTGGGCACCCTCAAAATAGGGTGGGGTACCCTCAACACCCCATAATCTCGATAATTCTCGAAAAATCCAACCGCCAAAAATTAGTGGATGGAATTAGGGGGTTGAATCCCCCCCCCCCCCCCGTGAAAACGCCCATATATATTACTACACCCCTCTCCCCTTAAATTTAGCTAACAAGTAACAACAACAACAACAACAACAACAACAACAACAACAACAACAACAACAACAACAACAACAACAACGACAACAACACGTCACCATTCTGTTTTGGCCATGGCCCCTTCCCATCGCCTCGGGCTTGACTCTACTTTAGCCATCCTAGCGCCTAGGTGGTGCCCTTGCCCTTGCCAAATCCAAGTTTTGAGCCAGAAACTCACCGGTGGCGGCCCGGGGCGGTGGCGCCAAGTTGGGAGGTGTCCTCCCAAATCTGCACAGTTTTGGGCCAAAAACAGCCATTTTTTCGCCCAAAAGAGCCCCAAAACCCGGGCAAAACACCCAAACGAAGGGAAACGGTGGCTACACTCCACATGCAGTGTCACTTCCCCGTGTCAAAGAGCCCTCTGGTGCCCTTCAACTCCACGATATGTCCGAGAAACGGCCGAAAAATGGCCAAAAATGGCCCAAATTGCGCACAACATTTGTCGCTTTTGGAAAAACACGTTTTGACCCATTTTTGACCCTTTTTTGGTCCCAAAACGGCGCCCTTTTCAAGGCTTTTTGGCATTTTTCATTGGCCAAAACGTGCCACCACGGGCTCAAAACGGCCTAAAAACACCTGTTTGAGCATCCCAAGTGGTCTAGGAACAACTTTGAAAAAAGTGATTTTTTTCACCTCGGGGACCCTGATGGACCCACCGTTGGCCCCCACCGTGCGCGGGCTGTGCTGCCCTCCGGCTCCACCAAGTGACCATTGGTACGGGGGTCTAGATGGCTCGTTGGGCGATTTTGAGGCATGGAAACCACAAAAAGTGGGGGGTTGTGGGTGGACTAGGTGCCCTCGGAATTCGGTTTTGAGCCACGTAGCCCAAGATACGGCCCGTTCTTGGTTTCGGGGTGTTGGTGCACATTGCGCAGATTTTGGGGCTTTTTGGCGCCTTTTTGGGCCGTTTCTCGGACATATTGTGGAGTTGAAGGGCACCAGAGGGCTCTTTGACACGGGGAAGTGACACTGCATGTGGAGTGTAGCCACCGTTTCCCTTCGTTTGGGTGTTTTGCCCGGGTTCCGGGGCTCTTTTGGGCGAAAAAATGGCTGTTTTTGGCCCAAAACTGTGCAGATTTGGGAGGACACCTCCCAATTTGGCGCCACCGCCCCGGGCCGCCACCGGTGAGTTTCTGGCTCAAAACTTGGATTTGGCAAGGGCACCACCTAGGCTCCAAGATGGGTACATGGGCAAAAGATCCGAAGCGTTGGGACGGAGCAATGGCCAAAACGGCATGGAGACATGCTTGTTGCTTGTTGCTTGTTGCTGCTTGTTAGCTAAATTTAAGGGGAGATGGGTGTAGTAATATATATCCTCTCATCTACACCCCTCTCCCCAACTCCAAGTGGCTCCACCATACGGCTCTAAGGTATATTGGAAGGGTACAACTTGGTGCATACATGTGGCGGAAGGGGCTAAACTGGGGCAAAACAAGCTCAAAATGGGCTCATTTCACTTGTTTGTGCACCCCCAACGGTCCAGGATCACTTTTGGGGAAAATGCGTTTTTGACCCGTTTTTAACCCATTTTTGGTCCCAAAACAGCCCATTTTCAAGACATTTTGGCATTTTCTATGGCCCAATACGCGCCACCACGGGCTCAAAAGGGGCTAAAAACATGTGTTTGAGCATCCCAAATGGTCCAGGATCACTTTTGGAAAAACGCGTTTTTGACACATTTTGACCCATTTTTGGTCCCAAAACAGACCATTTTCAAGGCATTTTGGGATCTTCCATGGGCCAGAACGCGTCACCATGGGCTCAAAATGGGCTAAAGACACTTGTTTGAGCATCCCAAGTGGTCCAGGATCACTTTTGGAAAATCGCGTTTTTGACCCATTTTTGACCCATTTTCGGTCCCCAAACAGCCGAATTTCAAGGCATTTTGGCATTTTCCATGGGCCAAAACGCGTCACCACGGGCTCAATACGGGCTAAACACTTGTTTGAGCATCCCATGGGGTGCTGTTATTGCTCTCTGCTCCCTCCCGCCCACACACTGGAATGCCTCTCCCTTTGGTCCATCGTTGTCATCTTCCTCCTTGTTCTCTATTGCAGATCGCTGAGAGCCCTCAATTCAAGTCCCACTGTGACCCTCAGGAGATGGCCAATGTGCTTCAGCGTGTGATCCTGCAACGCATGTCAGAGCCCCGGGTGGTGAATCCAGCGTGCAAGGCCCTGTGCAATGTGGCACTGCACATGGATGACAGCGATGACACAGGCACAAGGGAGCTGTTAGGCACGCTGAAAGAGGTCTTGGTCCGATATGTGACGCAGCGGAGCCTCACAGTGGTGGCCTGCAAGGCTCTGGCCAATTTGACAGTAAAACCAAAGCGCAGGTATGGCATGTATTTGGTTGGGCAGCGAAGCAGTTGTGCTTGGAAATGGGTGGTATCAAAGTGATGGCTTCAGGGATGTGACTGTGTCGCCACTTTTGTGGGTCTGGTTCAGGAGGCCATGGAGGCTGAGGAAGCATCAAGCTTTATTTTAGTGACTCGGATACCCGACCCGAGGGGGTGGGGTGCCTGCCTTTCTTTTTTGAAGCTGTGGGTGCCTTCGCCAGCCACCCTCCCCCTTCCCCCCAGGGTCGGGGGTTGGCCAACAGTGGGTGAGGTATTTTTTTTCCCCAACATAGAGTATAGACCACGAGTCGCCTGTTGCACGTACTATGTCAGATGTTGAAGGTAGCTGAGTGGTTAATGCTATTGCTCTAAATGGCAGAGGTTATGTGCTCAAGTCCATATGACTACACATTATTGCACTATCAGTAGTTCTGTTTCTCCGTCTTTTTTCGTCCTGTTCTGTTTTATTCTTCCACACAGCTTACAATGAAAGTCCCATGCAAATGTGGTATGATTGCCTCCCAATGCCATGCGGGAGCATTAAAGTCTCCGCAGCATGTAGATCAAATGAAAATTCCCTCACAGGGGGCAACGTTATGGCTAGTCATGTCAACTTGAATTTGAATGTATTTCGACAGTGCTTCGACAGGAACCAGAATAAGAAGGTGGTGAGTGGGTGCCTGCCTCCTGGCATAGACCCCCCTCCCCCCGAGGGTGGTAAAGTGCCTGCCTCCTCAGAGATTTCACCCCCGCCCCTCCATTTCACCTAAAAGGCTTGGTAAGCATGCCAGTCGGTTCTTCTGGGTGTACACATTGGTTCGAGTTTTACAGGAGTAAATTGCGTAGCTTGTCCTAAGCCGCTGGGAACGAATGTTTTTGGTTGGTGAGTGTGGCACATATGTCCGTCTACCCTATTGGTTTTTTGGGGGGGGGGGTTGCCTCCGCAGCCCTGAGCAAACAAGCGCTTTGCTTCATGTTTCCCACACTGCACACTGCACGTGGGAGAAAGATTATGCCCAAATTCATTTCTTACAACAGGAAGCCACAACCGTTGCAAAACAGGTCAAGGTCACGCTACCCGGAAACGTAGGTGCATACCGTGCATACATCAAAGGAGGACAGTAACAGCTGATTGGATAAATTGCAAGCAATCTCATTTGCCAGGTGCATGTACCACTACTGACAGCAGCGGTCATGATTGTCTGGATCACACCACACTTTGCGCCAGGTGCCAGAGAAAGAAGTTCATTCTTCTTATCCCTATCCCGGATAAGGAGTGTCCCCTTGCAGGTGTACTGATGAACACTGGCAGCAGGTATCCAGTGGGTTTTTTGCATCTCAATGGTCGTCACAATTAGGTTCTGTGCACTGTTTCCTCTGCCTGCTGGGACCCCCTACCCCATGGCTTGAATCTATTCTTTGAATTCGTATGTTCCGTATCCTCCATTGCTTCAGCTCCTCCACCACTCTTACAGTGTGGCAGCTTTCGAGCTTTGTTTGCTGCCTGTCATTCACCATTGCCTAGACCAAGACATGGTTCATCCACCATTGGTGAAGGCTATCTGCGACATTGCCAGCAATCTTTTTGCTTGTGGTGGTGGCCCTGCTGGCAGCATCCTCCCCATTCTGAAGCGGGTTCTGCAGCAGCACAGCCGCTACCCACCAGTGGTGCAGGCATCGTGCCACACCCTTGCCGTTTGCATTACATTACACTCCCATGAGTCCCCGTCGCATCCACCTTCCAGCTTTTTGCCCGATTTGGGAGCAGCCATGCAGCGTCATTTTGCCCATCCTGATGTAGTTGCAGAAGGTTGCTGGGCACTGGCCACCATTGCCCTTCAGATGACAGAGGACCCTGTTGTCTGCGAGGGACTAACACGTGATTTCTTACCACTGCTGTTGAAGGTCATGAATCATCATGCAAGCCACGCAACTGTGCTGGAGGAGGCATGTCGGGCACTTGCAAGGTGTGGGATCCATCCAGCGATCTGCATTAGGACGTATTGGCTACACAATGGACAGGGCTTGGGAACAGAGGGAACAGTTAGGCTTGGATCGTGATGGCATGAGCAGGCTTGAAATTGTGGAAGTCATTGAGGATTTTCAGCATTCCTGATCATTTCTTCACAAACCATTTGTGCTTTCAGCTGCGGGTCACACAGATGCTTTACTTGTTGCTGATGCTTCGTTTTCTAATTGTTAGGGCTATCAATGATTTTGTTATCAAAGATTGATTTAATCTGTTTATTGATTATTTGATGATGCATTTGACATTGGTAATTTATGATGTTATAATTGCAATCCGTGATCAGAGATCTGCACCCTCAGGCATCTGGGTTAAGCTGCGAGGCAAGTTCTTTGTAGTATTGTGTGGCAATTTGTGTATGGCAACAATGACAGGGACTTTAACGTGCCCTGATCCCCCCCCCCCCTCGGGCTTCCCTGTGTGTGGCTGTGTGTGACTGTGTTGGTTGTTTGTCGGCGTGGGGCTGTGCGGAGCCATGTGGCTGTGTGTACCGGTGGGATGTACCGGGCACAACAACATAAAAAATAGGCTTCTGTAATTAGTCCGCGGCCCTTATTAAAGCGAAATCTGCGTGAGCAACGTCACCTTTTGAATGCGCACCAAGGGTAGTGCCTCGGAGTTTGTGTCCTCTGAGGATGTGTTGAATGCAGGCCAAGCAGTTGTGGCAATGAGGGCACCATGTAACAAATGCAAGCACATTTCAACACCTTCGAAGGAAAGGGGAGAGAGGAGCGCGGCGTGCAAATGGAGTGACAACTCCGATTCAGGTGAGCGTTGTGGGTGTTTTGGTGTGTTCCAAAAAGCTCCACCACGTCACAGACCTGGGCCAAGGGAGCCAAGTGCCCAAGTAGAAGCATGGGCTAAGGATGTCAGGCAAGGATGGAGGAAATGGTGAGGCATAACCTCATACACCACAAAGATTGTGGTTGTGCTCACCCCACTCAGCTGTGAGTATGCCGTCGGCCTTTATATTACCCGGCCTTGTTCAGGAAGGTTGTACAGATTGAAAAGGGCAATTGTTTCTGCAAAAGGTGGATGGAATGGTGCAATGGAGCATCATGTTCACTTGACATGTGTCTTACATTGCTCACCAGTGCCTTTGCTAGTTCAGTTGTGCTTCTGACGCTTTTCCATTTGTATTAAATGGCAAAAGGATATTTTACCCGAGTGGTGTATATTCAATATGCTGAGATTGAAACTCGCAATTTAACAATGCCCCCCCCCCCCCAACCCCCCCCAAAAATGCCCCCCCCCCCCCCCCCCCCCCCTCCTGCCCCCCCCCCCCCCCTGCCCAGAGCCACGCCACAGGGTTGTGGTCTGGAACTGAGCTGAATCCCCCCCGTGCTGTCAGCCGCACACACCAAGCATGCAGTGTGCGTCTTGGAGGTTGTGTCTGTGAGGTTGGCATGAGGGGACTGGGCACCAAGGTGTTGTACCCGTGCACAAGGAAAGTCCAGGGGTTCAGAATACTCGGGGCAAAGTGGTAAAAGGCAGGACCAGACACCTATGCCCAATGCCTATTTCTGCTGTGCTTCCCCGCCATCCACACCCATGCTGCACAGTATCGCATCTCAGCTGCCACACCAACGTGCACTGGTGTGCAGTCTGCCAACGCTCAAGGGTGTTGTGTCACAATATGTGGCGCACGCGGCAGTGGTCACGCAGGCAGCACGAGCGCTGGCCTGCATTACCTCAGATGAGGACACAGACACTGCGGTCGGGCAGCAGAATTTCCTGCCGATCCTGCAGCAGGTCCTGCTGCAGCACAGCGAGGATGCGCATGCAATGCGTGCTACTTGCCAGGCTCTTGCCAACCTCACGGTAAGCCCAGCCAATGACTTTGTTGTAGCAGGGCATGACTTTCTGCTGCAGCTCAAGGGTGTAATAGAGCACCATGTTGATGAGCCAAGTGTGCTTACAGTGGCTTACCAGGTCTGCTGATGAGTGTCCATGCAGTGTATTCTCTTCAGATTGCCATTGTACGGGGTGTGATTGTTTTTGTTTTGTGCAAGATGTGGCTTGTGTCGTGGGTGTCTTAGTTTAGGGTGTATTATACCGGATTTCATGGGGGGCTGAAGGGGAAAACAAGGGATGCCTGGTCTATGAGAGTGATTACATCTTCGATATTTCCAAGTATTTCAAATGCCAGGTGGATGTAACCAGCTGCGCAAGAGATGAGACAGACGGGGTGGGCCAATTGCCGGACTTCGATTTGATGACTTGCCACTTGGCTATGGCATTGTCAAAATTGGACACCAGGGGCTTTTTAGGCAGTTCACAGGGGTGGATCCACAGCAAAGCAGCTATTTGTCTTGTCAACCTTGTATGACCAACTGTTGGGCTGACCCCTGTTCACGAGGTCCACTTTGCCAAGGTGCCTGGTCTTGATGTCAACTACAGCGGCACCTGATGACGTGCCCCATTCTATTGTCTTTGGCAAGTCTACCTCACAGAGAATTGCTGGTAACAACATACAGCAAACTGGGCCCAGTGTTTGGCCAATATCTATACAAATGGGCTGATACAGGCTGAAAACGCCCCTTGGAGGGGCCAAATCGCAACCCCCCCCCCCCTGAGTCGGCAAGGCCCAACCAGTCAGCGAAATTCGGCGAAGTTGCCAAGGACCAAAATTTTGGGTGCAGCACTGATTGAGGAGTGCCATGCAAAATGGAAGACCAACCAGTGAGCCCACTCTAATGCCACCCGCCCTGTTGCACAATATCCACAGTCCAAATGGTGATAACCCCCGTGTTTATTCACAATATCCACAGTCCCAATGGTGATAACCCCCGTGTTTGTTTTGTGTCAACCTCCGAAATTTTGATCCCGCCCTCCAAGTCGGGTAAAACGCGCCGCCGACTCGCTCGCCGACTCGTTGGCCGCCAGGTTTGCCGACTCGGGGAGGGGGGGGGTGAAATCAGGTGAAAAATTCACGAAGAGGGCACACATACAATTAACGTCCCTAGGCCTATGTCAAAAGTTCAGGCGCCCGTTGCATGAGCCCCTGACCGCTGCCTACGGAGCATGGTGGCCGAGAGGGATGAGCTGGTTGGGACTAGGTCTCTTGCTTGTTCGCCCTCCCGTGCAGCCACTGCAACGGTGCCTGCCCTCCCCGAGGAGGCATGTCACGTGCCCCGGCTGGTCTTCAGGGCCTGAAGTAAGGGCAGCGTTGTTCAGTGACGGGGACCAAGCCCCAGCTGAACCCCCCCCCCCCCCCACCTGCCCCGGCTGCCCTCACCACCCCCTGTGGCGGCCTCAGGGGTCCCTCGCGATATGCTAGCACTGCGGGACATTTTTCGGGGCATTTCTAGCACCCTGCAGGCGCGGTGATTGCCGCCGGGGGTGGGGGTCCCACCCCAGAGGAGGCCAGGACAGGGCAGGGACCTGGGGTGCGCCAGCCCCCCCCCCCCCGCTCCAACAAGCTCGTGCCCTGCAAGGAGGTCGGTGCCCCCCCCCCCCCCCTCAAGGGGTGGCAGGGGCGGGCGTCTGAGGGTTGATGCCCACTCCCCCTGACACTGCGGGCTCTTGCGGTGCACTGAGCGAGGTGAAGCGTCTGCGCCTAGTGCGGCCGGCGGGCATAGGGGGGGAGCACAGGCCCCCCGTCTTCCAGATGTGGGAAGGAAGCGCTCCGCCAATCACATCGGCGCTTGCAGGCGTTTGAGCCAGAGCTCCTGGTAGTGGAACGCCAGCCACTGCAACTGCAGCGCCATCTCCGTGCGCGCCACAAAGTACGGCCCTCACAGTACCAGCTGCCGAGGAGAATTAGCGCTCAGCGCCAGTCCGATGTTGCCCCTGCAGCAGCCAGCCCGCTGCCAAGTGTCTCCGCAGCGGCTGCACGGCCTCGTGCAGCACCTGTGCCCTATCCCCTACTAGCACCTATGCCCTATCCCCTACTGGGAGTTGTGTGTCCCGCAGCTTGTGGTGTGGGGATGCCGGCAACGCCCTGCCCACATACGACTCAAAGTCCACGGCCAGCCCTGGCCCACAACATGTCCCCTAGGTGAGCACCCCCAACCAGCGCACAAGATTGTGCGCAAATGCCGCCTAGAGCCAGCCATGGGGTACACCTAGCCTCAGGCGGCCGGGGGGGAGGGGGGGCATTTGTGGCACACACGGCAGTGGGCCATGGAGGTCCTGCCACAGGTATGCTTCTGCACCATGTGGATGCGGCTCCCATAGGAAGTGCATCCCAAGCCGAGGGCCCAGCTGGCGCTGCCACGGGTGCGGCAAGCACCGCCAAGTAACCACCGTACCGGCAGTACAAGGACTTGTCAAGCACTGCCAGGTCCATCGCGCAGACATGCTCAGCGGTAGCAGGCCGGCTAGTGGTCTAGGGCCTAGCTGCGGCGGCCCTTCTGCCGCTCAGAGCACCTAGGGCACCCACCTTGCCCACGCCCCCCCCCACTCCGGGCAGTCCCAGAGGAGGTGTTTCTCGTCCTCGCACGGGTGCAACAGTATGAGTAGGTGGTTGTGGCCTTCATGCGGTAACCCGAAAAACTCACAAAGAGGGCCTCAAACATTTCACACATGGTATTCGATCGTTGTGAGTCTTCACAATATCAAGAACACCGATTGCGCAATTTTCGATTCTGAACTGCTTAGGTGATTTCTGCACCCCCCCCCCCCCCACCTCCCCACCCAGTGGTTGCTACATAGAGCGAAAGACACACAATGGGGGTGTGAAACATGCTTTGCAAGTAACATTGACGGGGTCAAAACTTGGCCAATAGGCGGTACTATGCGTCAATCGGGACCCAAGCATAGGGAAAATTTTTTCTATGGACCCCTATCCCATGCTCTTTGTGGCTGACCTTCGACAACCCCCAAGGACTCTTGGGCCGTTGTTGGGTGATCATTTGGTGACAATGGGAATATATCTAGACCCATGGGGCGCCATGTAGCACTAGTGGTGCTACTTGACACCCGAAAGCACCGTTTTGGGCCCGTTTGTACCACGCTGGGCAAAACTTGGTCGGCCTACATTGTATCACTTCCCCATGGCGTTTTCCAGCTCGACATCAATCGTCTCTTTTCAAAGTGTCTTGTCGAAGGCAAAATATTTTTGCTCCATGCTAAGATGTTCGGTGGGTTTGGGCGGGCCATGTGATATGATGCATGTGAAAAAGATTTGGGGGATGTCACACACACAAGCATGAACACACACATGACTGCGTTGTGTTTTCGCCTTCCAACTGGGGTTTGCGTTCTTTGCTGTAAGGCGGGGGGGGGGGGGTTGCGCCCATGACATTGCTACATTGAGCCCACAAGGGTACTACATCCTTGTGCCAAGGTGAGTGGGCTCAAGGCCCCAGCATACACCTCCGCCTGCTGATGGCGGTCTTAATGTGCGGTCTAGTTGTCTGGGTTGCTGCAAGCTTCGATGCCTAGTGTAGCAAGGCAGGCTTGACTGTCGGTCCCGAAGCATGGGTGAGCAGTGGGCTGATGTGGGCACACAATCATGCATGTGTGTCTTGATGATCCGCGGGTGGGAGCCAAGGGCATGAGCCGCGGTTTGTTGGCAGCACATTTTCCATGTGGAGATCGTAAACCCTAGTAAGCGTGGCTGTTGCAGGGCCTTGGAACATGGAACACATGGTTATCTGCAGGTGGTAGGAATGTTGAACCTCGCAGTTTGTACATGAGTGAATGCTGGCCACCTTGGGGTGGAAAACCCCTTCATGGTCAGCATAGAAAGTGGTTTTGTGTGACGATTAGGGAGGGGGGTGTCGTGTCATAGGAAACCACCTCCCACCCCTTCTTAACCCAAGAACCCCCCCCCCCCCTTGTGAGTTTTCACACTGACCCCCTTCCTAGCAGTATCCCATGGACCATAACACTTGCGCTGCTGACAGGGTCTCTTGTGCTGCCGCACACCCGCCTCTAGTTCATCTAAGTTCACAATATGCATCATCTCATAGTGCGCGGCACATGGTTTGTGCAAGCACCATCCCCGCATGGAACTGTGCAACCCCACCTTGAAAGCGCAGTTGCAGTTCTTGGTGGGGATGGGCTAGAAGAGGTACAAAGACCTGCACCGCTTCATGAATGGTCCGGAAAGTGGGTGGTGGTGGTGGGGGCAAGGGCAAGACCTTCCTAAATCAGGAAAGGGCACGACCATATTTCGGACGTAGGTTTCTTGGGGGGGCTTTGTGACTCAGACTGAGGGGCAACACATGTACCACCGGTGCCCAGCATAGAACATTGAAAGAGAGACCAATATTGTCCGGTTACCGGTGGCAATTTTAGGAAATCTGTACCGACGTGCATGCGATATGCTTCGGTCCGTCGCTTGGAAGTTTTCGAAAACCCTTGGAAAGATGCTCGGAAGTTTTGGCAGCCAGATCGGCCCCCCAAAACGCAACCGATATCGGTAGGAATGTTCCATGGGCTTCCCAGCCGACTGTGCCGGGGGAGCTCGGAAGAAATTTTTCAGCCCGAACCCAGTAGAATTTTGGTTGGATGCTTGGTGGAAAGATGCTCGGAAGTTTTGGCAGCCAGATCGGGTCCCAAAACGTAACCAATATTGGTAGGAATGTTCCATGGGCTTCCCAGCCGACCGTGCCGGGGGAGCTCGGAAGAAATTTTTCAGCCCGAACCCAGTGGAATTTTGGTTGGATGCTTGGTGCCTACCTTGCCTGCAAGATGCCATGGAGAACAGCACGTTGAAGCTAATGTTTGTCTACCCTTTGTCTGCTTTGCATACAAAACTGCATGGAGAACACTGTGCTCAAGCTTATGATTGCTTCCCCTTTGTGCTCCTTTGTGAATTTGGACTTTTGCTTTTGACATGTGCAACGCCAGTTTGATCCTTGGTGGCTGCTTTGCCTACAAACTTGCATCGAGAACACTGTACTCAAGCTTCTGAATGTTTGCCCTTTGTGCCTTGTGATGCTTTGTGCCTGCTTTTGTGGTTTTCTTTTTGCATGTGTGTCGCTTTCTCACCTAGGCCCCTTTGAGTAGACTCACTAATGTATTCCCTTTTTGTGCTCAGAACACTTTTTGTCACCTGCAACAGACATGTCTGGTAGTCAAGGCAGTGCCGCTAGTGCCTCGTCTTCGTCCGCTCAGCCCCCCCAGCCCGTTCAGCAGCTCCCGGAACAAGATTTGGAGCTTGAGGGCGAGCTCATTGACGCGGACACAGCCAATACCGAAGTTCCCGAACCGGGTGATACACAATCGCGCCTCCAACACGCCCTAGCAGCACTGTGCCTGCGGCATAAGCCGTCAGAGACCATTGAACCCAGAATGCTAAGGGTTTTTTTGGACAGGGTCGTCCCTGATGCATACCGCATCCAGCCCAAGGATACCTTGCTGGCTATGCTTATGCATAAGCATTTTTCAATCCCTGTCTTGACGACACGGGAGGCTGTGGGCAAGACAAGCCCCAGCAAACATGAGACCTCGTACGGTGTACAATACAGAAACCTCTGCATTGTTGGTCCGGATCCGAAATACAACACGGACCGGACCTTTGCAGAGGAATCTGAAGAGAGGCTGCGTGTACATTACATGTACTTGAAATCAATACTGTCCACACACCCGGACAGTACCATTCGCGAGTTAAAGTGGACCCAGAGCGATGTAGTTACTTGGTTCAAAGAGGCCAAGATCAAGAATGGGTACCACTGGACAGGGAAGCTGTCTGCAAGTGGCCCAAACTGGGTTTGAAGAGCCGTGCCACATTTAAGTCCTGTGCTGCACGCCGTAAGGCGCTGAAGGACAAGGGAAAGGGTAAGGGACGTGTGGGGCCCATCCCTCAAAGCCGAGTTTCTAACCCTGCGACAGTTGATATTGTACCCCCTTCGGAGGGCGAGGACAGTGCTGCTTCATTTCAAGGTCCTACGGGTTTGAACGAGCAGCAGCGTGTTCAACCCATGAGACGTACGAAGTTGGCGCGTGTACCCATTGTTGATAGCGACATTGAGCAGCAACTTGTGTGCCCTCGTGGCAGTGGCAGTAGCAGCAGTAACAGTAGCAACAGCAGCAGCAGCAGCAGCAGCAGCAGCAGCAACAGCAGCAGTGATAGTGGGAGCAGTAGCAGTCCCGAGGATAATGATTCGGATGATGATGCTGTGCACCTATCTGGTGCCTCCACAGTAAGTGCCTCAGATTCTTCCTCATCATCCAGTGACAACCCTGAACCCCAACCTCAACCCAAGAAGTATCGCCGTGTGGTGGTGGATGTGGATGCCATGTCAAGCGATGGCTGTCCTGTGCAGATGCTTAGCGAAGGAGATTACAGCATTCACAGTTCAAGCTGAAATGAACAGGCAAGGCACTGAGCATTCACATTTCAAGCGTAAGTGAACGGTCATGCTTGTCTTTTTGTGTGTTTCTTTGCTGAGGTGTGGGATTTGGGAACCAAGAACGGTGTAGGTCATTGTACAAAAAACCGATGGAAAAACGCTTGGAAGTTTTTGAAATCCATCGGAAAGATGCTCGGAAGTTTTGGCAGCCAGATCGGGTCCCAAAACGCAACCGATATCGGTAGGAATGTTCCATGGGCTCCCCAGCCGACTGTGCCGGGGGAGCTCGGAAGAAATTTTGGCTGGGACTTCCGAGATCAACCCTGCAATATGAGTCCCATTTGCTGAGCATGAATGCTGAGCATCCCCAAATATCCTGAGCATTATGCTCAGCATTTTCCTACCATTTTTTACCTTCTATGCTGTGCGTCCCAGCACCATGTGAAGGGGGGCTTCTTGTGACGGGATCTCCTTTTGGAGGTCCCGAGAAGAGGGGTTCCTGAGTTTTTCACCACGTGGTGACATACTTTTACTTCAACACCAAGCACCTACCCATACTTTCGAAATGGTGTGCACCATGCATACCCTCCTTGTGGGGCCCTCCAACTCCACATGTCCCCCCCCCCCCCTGAGACTACAAACACATAGTAAACTCACAACACGCATTCCCTGCACAAAGATTGGGTCTCGAAATATGAGTTGCACAAAGTTCTCTCAAGACGCAATGCATCCCATGGTGTTGCAAGTGGGGTAAATTGTATTGTAAAGTGGAGCATCTTGTGTGAAGAGATTGTGTACCACACCCCTCCGACACCCCATACATCCATGTTGGACATGGACTGAAATGATTAGGAAGGAATGGTTTGGGGATGAATTTTGTGACTTGGATACAAGGACTACAAGAATTGAATGTTGGGGAGGACGTGGTGAGGACAAGACCATTTCAAAAGTGGTGTCTAGCTTCTGGACAGTGTTTTCATCCCCCCCCCCCCTTTTGTTTGAGGCCATGCTTACCTGTTTTGGTCCCCCAAATATCCCAAAAAGGCTTCATGATACTGCTGCACCTTGGATGCCCCAATGCATAGAATCCTAAAAAGGGTTTCGTGGGACTCCAAATAGGCCAAAAATAGTTGTATAAGGGCATGGAAGCCACCATGAATCATCACATGCTGGGAACCCCGCCCAAGGAAGGGGGCATGGGAGTGCGGCAAATATACTGGGCCTACAGGCGCAAGTACGTTACCAGCATGCAACTTGCGACGCGCGCGCACCCGGAGATGTTCCCTTACCCCCTAGGAGCACCCGTCCCCCGCACCCAAACACTTATGCTCACCTATGTCGCCCTCCTGCAATCGATGCCGCCGATGCCCAGAGTCTCTCTGCAGCCCATGCGTCAACGCCCCGGAGGGCCCGACCTTTATGATAGTGAAGATACCAAGGATGGCCCTTTGCTCGCTGCCCAGCAACCCACGGTAGGCCAGCCCGCGTTTTCCACAAAATATCACTCCTACTCCCTAGCCGCAGCAGTGCCGGACCATGGGGATGTGCTTGACGGGTACACCAAAACTAAGGTGTCAGGGTTCAAAGTCTACACCAAGGGTCAGCCACCATTGGAGAGGGAATGGCATAGCGATGGTAGCAAACTTGTTGTGCAGCCGGTTTTTGCGGATGCCCACGCGGGACCGCGAGCGGGCATGACGATCACGCGTGGGGGGTTTCAGCTAATTGCGCGTGTCCATGGCCGCCCGCAAACCTCCTACCGGGCGGAACTCATGGGCATGTGCGTCGCGGCTGAGCTTGCCCCCCCAAGATCACCATCACTTTGGATAACAAAGTTGTAACCATGGCCCCAACAACCCCCACTGTGAGGTGTTGGACATTGACCTTCGCGAGATGGCCACCCGCATAATCCACCGCAGGTCTATCACTGTGCGCTGGATCCCCAACCACCGCCAATTGTCCGACGCACGCGATGTGCAGCAACGCACTGATATCGTGCGCAACAATGAGGTAGATCGGCTGGCCAAATTGGCCACCACCCTCCCCTTGCCCATTTTCACTCCAACCTCCCCCTCCAGCATCTCTCTGGGAGGCACAGAAGCCCCCACCCTAGCCAAAAAGTGGATCGCGGCACTGCGCCCATACCCAACCCATTCAAGAGTGCATTGGGTCACATTGCTCCCCCTGTGTGCATGGCGACGCCAAGCGTGGCTTTAATGGCTTTGGGGCAACATCCGGTGGCAAGGGTGCTCCCCCCCTTGGGAAAAGAAAAAAGTCCCCTGTGAGCTATACCATGACACACATCGGGGCACATCGCATGCCCGGTTGATTCACTACGCTGCTTGGCGCCCGGCCTCAGTGGCCCTCGGCAGCCTCCCCTGAGGACTTATCTCACATCTCCAAACTGCGCATCCCACAATCCTTTGTTGATAGTGCCCCCCCCCCCCCCCTGCAGTGGGATCTGCGGTACCGGGTGGCGTGGCACCGGTATCATATGATGCACGCCACCGCTCTCCTACGCCAGTCCCTCACTATGCCTCTTGTTGTGCCGGGCGCACGCAGAGCAACCGCATCCAGTATGCCGGTATGGTGCACGTCTCTACGACGTAAGGTAATCCAGCAACACCCCACTGAGGACACCCTTTGCATACAGGTGAACTACAAACCGAAGTGTCGGGACATACACATACACGAGGGCCAAAACGGGTGAGGCAAAACCTGGCAATCAAGGCACACACACTAATGGCGCCCCCCCTCACCGTTGACACTGCCAACGCACTCCTGCGACTACCCCCCCCCCCCCCCGGAGAGTCAATAGGTGAGGGAGTGTATCTCCTCCCTGAGTGCCGGACCCCCCCCCCCCCAAGGGAAATCCCCCACACCAAAGCCAGGGACTGGGACCACTGTACACCATGTGCAGGGTCGCCCACACCCACGGCATGTGGACGGCAACTAGACAGGATCCGGCCGCCCACACCAGGGCACATCTTCATTTCACGATGCGAGCACGCCGGCTCACCCACTGGCTCACAAAGACACTGCAAGCTTGGCACACTACCATGCTCGGCCTTTGGTTGTGGTTTACTCTGTGGCCCGGGCCTCCGTAACCCTGAAGGAACAATTAGTGCGCCCTCTTCTGCAGCTCCACTCCTACGCCCACTCGTACCTCCCCACATTTTCCTTGCATGGCCAACTGTATGAGGTTTATACTAGGTAGGTGTGAACTAGCGGTGGGGCCACCATGTGGCGCACCAAAAATACTTAAATTGGGCAGCCATGGTGACACATTACATGCGCGCACACAACCAGTGGCTGCGCATGGCCTGCCAAAGGGCAGAGGAAATATACCCGGCTTCCTTTCGCAAGGTCTCCTGCGATTTTTGGGGGGAATATGACCGGAGAGTACGGGACTGGTGCTACCACAGCTATGCCTAGGCGGGGGACAGGAAAAACACCCTTTTCTCCTTGGCAGCCTCCGCGAGCATCTAGCGACACTTGGAGACCCGGGTGGTGCGGTGGGTTGCGATCTCAGACCACTGGTTGACCGATGCCTGGTCCCAAAAGGAACGCCACCTAGCCATTGAGGCCGACGTCGTCCGCCCGCTCCTCCTGAAGTGCAAACGTGTCCCCTCGCCTGGGGGCATGCGTGGCAAGCGCTCATGCTCCCACATTAGGGGGGATATGTGCGCTAAACGACTGACTGGGTCCCCAGTGCGGCAGGCTCTCCATCACGGATGGCGTGTAGCTCACTGGGTCTTCCATTCGCCGCAAAGATGTTGGGCCGAGAGATGAGTAGCCCGCCCTCTTGTCCACCTGGGAACGTGTGTTTTTCGACGCTCCTCCCTGGGAGTAAGCCCCTTGCCTCCTCTCAGCCAGCATGATGTCTTCCCTCTTTATCTCTCCTCTCTTCGTTTGAATCTGGTGGGCTCGACAGAGCCATGGCAGCCTACACTGCTGCATAAAGTGTACAGTACCTGCGAATTGCCCCCCCGACAGCGTCCCATGCAAAGGAACATGCCTCATCCGAATGAAGCTGCAGGTTTCCCAATTCTAAACCCAATGCTGTACATATGTTCTGGGCCTGGGTGCCCACGCACACCGTAGGCCGATTGGCCTGAACTCAGTCTGGTGCCAGCAACAAAAATGGTTGTATAAGCATTCCAAGTGGTCAAGGTTCACTTCTGGAAAATGCTTTTTCGGTCCCAAAGTGGCTAGGTTGAGGGTTTGAGCCAACATTGAATGTTGGTGCCTTTAGCACCGGAAGAATTTCTCCTGGAAATATGTTTTCACATTTCAGCCTTAGGCAACTAGATCTTGAGGTAGGTGAGTTGGTCCCTCCGCTTGCGTTGAGGCTTGTGGTAATTTGCTCAGTTCCTGGGTTGGGAAAGTCCCAATGTATGTTATATTGCATGGCAGGGCACTTTCCTGTTCTCCTTTGGTTCCAAAAATGTCATCAAGTGATATGGACAATGAGTCAAGGAGAACAATATGTCATTTTTGTGGTGGCCAATTTGGTGGCTCTCACCCCCCCCCCCCCCCCCCAACCTAACCCTCCCCCCTCCTGCTCTCCTGGAGGCTGTCCAAGGCAAATGATTGTGAGGCAGTTGGCAGGCTTGTGCTCCAACTGCATGCTCCTGACAGGGTGCATGTCCCTGCACGTGGGCAGCCGAATGGGGCCTAGGTCGAAATTCCACCCTTAGTGTCCCCCCCCCCCCCGTAATAGCCACGCTTTTGTTCAAGCTAAAGTAGGCGTTGGGACCGTATTAATTTTCTTACCTAATTTTAATTCGGTACCAAATGTAGTGCAGCCACATGAGACGTGGGTTTGGTGACGAATTTGCCAGTTACATAGGGTCATGGACACATTTGTTGTGAGTGTTTGCGCACTTGGACCCACATCGCTCTGATTTTGGGGATATTTCTATACCATGAGGGCGTTGTCGTACGGTGCGCGCATAGTGCGGCACCTTTCCAATGTTTTGGGGGATTTTACCTAGTGAAGAAGCCCACTGCAAACCACTATGGCGGGTGTTCCCAAATGGTTGTGGATGGGCGCCAGATGATACCTGGTGTTTCTTTCTGCCTTGCAGGGGGATTTTTGTTACTTTCCGTGGGTTTTCAGGTACCATAACTTGGTGCCTTAGAGCTTGGAAGCGGGGAAAAAACAGTGCCCAAGAAAACACATACATCGAAACTTTGCACCGGGCACGCATGGTGCACGGTGCACGCACGGTGCGTGCAACTCCCTCTAAGAATGTCAAATTGTGGCTTTACATCACTGCCCCGAACTGCACACCATACATTCAAGCATGTGATGAAAAAATGGTCAATGGTGCATTCAAATCCTCATTGGAGGAGAGCTATGCCGAGTGGGTAGAAAATAATTTGACGGGGGAAAAAAAAAGAAACGTGGGCTGGTCCCCGTTCCTCCGCGGGTTCCTTCAAACACTTTCTTGTGTTTACATGCCTTTGGGAACGTGGGCGGAGGTTAAGGTGCACTCATACCATGCACTCATTCACGTGTGTGTCGGTAGTTGTATGTGTTGCGCTCAAGCCACGCCCTTGTCCAAGCTACAGTAGGCGTAGGGACGGTATTAATTTGGTGTTTTTGCGTAGCTATTACAAGGGGCGGGGGGGCGGGGTAGGTGTCGTGGTTTCTGTCCTTTGGGTGTTTACTTGTGGCTCTACCAGGACGATGTTTGTTTGTCTTCTTCCTCCTTTTGAGGTTCCACCAGGCCTGTTTTGGAGAATGATGATGCACTCAATTCAGGCTGTGGAGTGCACTGCCTCATTTGCATTTGATTCTCCACCTGTTTCTTCCTGCCATTCTATCTTCTTTAGTGCCGATTAAGTAGATTTCAACCCCCAGACCTAGCCCCCCCCCCCCTTAGGCGTTTGAATCCCTGACCTGCCATGCTCCTTCCACAGGTACTGGGCAACATTGCTGCTTGTGATGCCATATTCGAAACATCTGGGCATGAGGAGATTCTTGCACTGCTGAAGCTAGCTATGGAGCAGTATTACAGACATGAGGGTGTAATGCAAGCTGTATGCAAGGGGCTGGCCAACATTACGAGCAGCAATGGCAATGGCAGGGCTGTCATCAAGCATGGTTTTCTGGGGCTGCTGAAGCATGTTATGGAAGAGCACAGGGACAACATGGAAATCTTTGATGTCGCATGCGAGGCACTACACAGCATTCAGTTATAAACAGGGTGGTCAAGATTACTAGGCACCAAAAATTGCAGCTTTGCATGTGGCTGCTATTCCTCAAACCCCTGCAATGTGTCTATGAATCACCAAGGAACTCGTTTAGTTCCTCATCACCTCCAAGGTATGGCACCTATAGACACATGCAAGCCGTACACTTCCAAAGCAGACATATTTCCCCCCTTATCATACCCCACACGCCAACAGTGGGGTGCCTAACCAGAGTGGAGGTGGTCTGCATATGATTTGCGTATTGCCGTCGCTTCGTCGTTGCCGGTTAGTTGGGGCTCGATGATGTATTCATTGTTGGCTTCATTGCTTGATTCTGTTCCAGGTTTGCAACTATTCCTGACCCCGAGACCTTCCCCACCTGGGTCGACGATGGCATAAACATATGTTTCAAATAATGCAAAATTATGCTAGTCAATGTGGTTTTGGGGGACAGTCACCGAAGATTGCTTGAGTCTGAACCTGGCAAAGCACAACTGGGAGGGGGCGGGGGCAGTATCCCGGACAGAGAATGCGCGCCAGTTGCATTCACGATGCGTATGCAATTCTGTGGTTGTTTTTCTTTGATGATAATTGTGCTTTTTGCAGCATAACCTGTCAGTTGGCATCAATGCCTCCATTCATCACAGTGTTGGACTGATGAGGACCCTGTCGGGCTCGAAACCGACTTTGATTTGCCGCCGCTTGGGTGCTGCCGTCTGCTGCAGTTGAGCCTTCTCTTGTGTTTGCTGTTTCCTATCCATCCCTGACGACGACCGCACAACTCTCCATTTTCCCTCCTCAGTCCCATGCGATGCCTCTAACCAGCCCGGCCCCCATGCGAGAATATTAATTGGGCCTCACCCCCCTCCCCCCCTGCGAGAACAACGCCCTTGTCAGAACGACACTACCCCCCCCCCCCCCCTTGCAATCCCCGCCCCCCATGGGGGGGACCGTCACTTGGCCCCAAAAGCATAGGGAACACTAGGCGCCAAAGGCGCCGAAGAAAAATTTTCTTTAGGTTACATTGGAACTGGGGTCGGGGGGGACCGTCACTTGGTGACCCCCTCCCCCCCCCTGATGGGGGGGACCGGCCTGACACTAGGGGGGGGATTACAAGGGGGGCGGGGGGTAGGTGTTGGGCCCGTCAAATTTTGAGGCTTTGGTGTTGTTCATGCGAGTGGGGGGAGGATTCAGCCAGGATTTAGCTGAATTCCTCATCTCCAAAGGCATTGCACATGAAGGCACAGCAAATGTACAAATTCAAAGTAGAACTGACACATCGCTCCCAACCCAGTGGATGTGCCCAACCAGACGCTAGGCGTGTGCTGAACACGCCCTCAGGGGTGCATACAGAGGCCGTTAGACAGGTACTCCCTCCTTGCGAGAACGACGCTCTTGTCACAACAACATGAGGCCTTGTTTCCACAAGTTTTGGAACCCCTCAGTTTGGTGGTTTCTTTTTCTGGTTGTCTGTGTAGATCAAGTTTTCCCTGTGATTTGGGGCTGGGCATGGTATTTCAGGGATGCTGGTTCCTGTCCTGCCTCTTTGTACCCGTCCCTTCAGCACATGATTTTGATGCACCTCCACAGACTTGGCTGTCTGGGCCTCAATGATGCATTGCCTTGCTGCTGGTGTCTTTTCATGGTGCACGCAAACAATGCCCCTGTCAGAACAACAGGAGCTGTTGTTTCCGTCATTTTCAGTGCTTTCCCCCCCCCCCCCCCTTGTGATAGCCACGCCCTGGTCCAAGCTACAGTAGGCGTAGGGACCATATTAATTTGGTACCTAATTTTAATTCGGTACCAAATGTAGTGCAGCCACGTAAGACATGGCCCCCAAGAACTTGAAGTTGCCCGAGCCCAAACCAGCCTACACCTCGGGCAACGGCATTTTCAAAGGCATCTTCAAGTGGTGAGCATGTGCAATTGTTCCGCATGGTGTATGATCGCAAGAAGGGTTTCCAAGCCGAACATGTGCGGGCTTCTCATGCCTCATTGCTTGTAGGAACATGGCTGTGAACCTGAGGTTTCATGTTTCAAACACTTTCTTGTGTTTACATGCCTTTGGGAATGTGGGCGGAGGTTAAGGTGCACTCATACCATGCACTCACTCAAGTGTGTGTCGGTAGTTGTATGTGTTGTGCGCAAGCCACGCCCTTGTCCAAGCTACAGTAGGAGCTAGCTAGCTAGCTAGTACCGCCGCGTGATACTTGCTGATTGAGGGCATAGGTCTGTCGGTGGGGACCTATTGCTGAACTTTCCACTGTTCTATGGCCAAGCTACAGTAGGCGTAGGGACGGTATTAATTTGGTGTTTTTGCGTAGCTATTACAAGGGGGGTTCTGTTGTTCTTGCAGTGGTGGGAGGGGGGCTGAGGGAGGTAGAGGGTCTCTACATCAGCTAAAAATTCTTCCACACACATCAGTGTGCATTTTTGACATCTGTCATCGAATCTCCATTTCTACATGCAGGCAAATTTTGTGCCTGGCCTTTCCTTTGCTTTGTATGACTTCACTTCACTTTACTGTGGATTGACACCAGGGTTGTGTTTCTGCCCACATTCGTCTCATTCACTTGTGCACAACAGCATGGTCACTTGTGGGGATTCAGGGGTATGCAATCTCGCTGGTATCAGGAGGGAGGCCTGAGTGGAGTCCCTCTGTGCCAGTTTATCAACTGTCCCAGGAACGGATGTGGCATGCATCGTCATCAAACGTTGTTTGTTCATGCAACTCGTAATAACTCTTCCCCACAGTGGTCCATTTATTGTGTATACTCTTCTTGCTCACAAATAGTTCCACATGTAGATGTAAACATGTAAAGAAAAAGGTTTACTCAACTCTGACCTGCTGCCCACACATCCTGTGTTTATGTTTACCGTCTTTCGCACGTACCATTTGGCCATTTTTGTGTTTTGCTTGTGCAGCCTGTTGATGCTTCTGATGCCATATATGCCTGCAGGGGCACAGTTGGGCTGTATGAGTTGCCGTCTGAGGTCAGATTTCTTGATCCAGGTTGTATAAGCTTTGTACAAGGGAGGACAGTAGTGGGCTTGTGAACCACTTTGCACTTCCATCGTTGCATTCCAACCCAAAGTTTGTCGATGGCACCTTGGGGAAACAACCCCATCAGCGCACACCCTGCACTGCTCAACATCGGCTGTCGACGAAATGCAATCAGGAACATTGCCCCAGAAACTCATACCGGCCCATTCTTAACTTTTATGGTTAAGGTGGCCATTATGATATTGTAATTTCCAGACAGATGCTGTGTGAGTCCAGGGTGTCCTCCTCCTGAGCCAAAACGAGAAGGCAGCCTGGTCTGACAGGACGGTTCTGTGAGCAACTTCAAGGGTGCCCCCCCCCCCCCCTGTGCAAGCACCAGCTTGTCCAAGCATGGGACCCTGTCTGACCGTTGTTTTCCTGGTTTTTCCTGACCGCTGGTTTTTGTGGTTAGAAATGTAATGTAACACGGTTGTGCTCCGATTCTAGAGGGTAAGGGGGCTGGATCATGCTTGTGGTAGTTCCTCCTGCTCATACCAACATTCTGCTTGCAACTGCAACCCAATGCTGTTCATTTTGATCTGAATTGCAGCCATGGTTAATTTGGCTATTGCTGGCATGGCTGTTACGTACATGCGGTCCACCAGCGAAAATGTTCCCGCCACAATTACTGGTCGCCACAATTACTGGTCCCACAATTACTGGTCGTTGTAAGCGCGCAAGGTTGGAAAGCGCTTCTACTCCACAGCTCCTGATGCCTCTGATGGGCAGTGAGGGCGTAGAACATGCTGCATTTTGCCTGCGCATTGTGCTATGGAGCCCTGTTGTGACAATTGTGGTTAGGGCGAGGTATGGACAGGTGTTTGTCACATGCATTCTTTTGGTACTGTGCGTCGTGCAAGCACGGGCTTGTCTAAGCACGGGACCCGTCTGACCATCCCTTTCCTTGTTTTCAGTGTGCTTGTGCTGGGGGGAAGGGGGTAGGCTATTAGACGTGCTATTTTCAAAAAAAGTACAACCAAGGGTTTGCAGCCAAATGGACGTTTCATTTTCAGAAAAAAGTATAACCAAAGCGTTGCAACAATTGTTTCCTGAACTACGACTAGGCATGATGTAATGGGCAGACATGCCTGTATGGTGCAAGAGCGAAGCATGAGTATGATGTTGTTAATCGAGAAAGGTGCAAAATGCTCTAAAAGCTGGTTGCTTGCCCCATCCTTCCCTCAGGTATAATGGTGAAGCAGACAGTAGTGGGCCTGTGAATCACTATGCAATTCCATCTTTGTATTCCATGTTTGCATAAGCATGTGGTGGGTGAGGATGGTGGAAAAGGAATCGATCGAATCCACTGAGTGATCATGGGATGGCCATTGCTGTAAGAGTGATGGGTGCTCATAGCACACAAAACAGCTTGGTCTTTTGCATGTGTTTCAGCCAGAGTTGCACCCCCCAACCCAGGTCACATCTGCACGCAGGAATGGCTGCAGGGTGCAGTCATGGCCTTTGCAACAGAGCTATTGGTGTCTTATGGCTGTCATTAAAGCTGCAAAGATGAGCCCCAAAAGCCCTGTAAATGCAAGCAAACTCTTGACCCAAAAGAAACAATCATCACAAGGGCCAGGGTTTGCCCACTTTGACTAGGGGCGTGTAGAAGTGGTGTGACATGGGGCACATTTCTTTGGAAGGGCCCACTCCCAAAGTGTTGCAACTCATTTCAACCATGTTACAACCCTGCAACAAGCTGCAACAAGCTACTCCGCTCTGCTATATGCCCTTGGTTTACCACCAACCACTCTGATTGCCAGTTGCTGTTAGTTGACTCCAAACAGTTGTTTCCAAAGGGAATGAGAGTTCTGCTTAAAGGGTGAGAGAGCGCTTTAGGGGGTGTTTTCACAAAGCGCCAATTATTACCGTGTTTATCTTGGGAACACCCACCTACATAAGCGTGCATGATCAATTCAACTGTGAAAAACTGGGTATTGCGGCTTTTCCTTGTCCCAAAAATTCAGATGGGCTGTCCAACATTCTTTTTGATACACCTCATGCTACCGATCTCCACACGAACGAATGGTAAACGGCAGCGGGTCAGAATGTGGAAAATGTGCCCCTGCTTGTGCAAGAAATAGCCGACTTTTGGCACACAAGGCGCACACAGCACACAATGTGCCCGCCTACTTGCAATTCCACGCGCGGACCCGTGAGGCTTGTGCCGGCATGCGTCACTCTAGCACCCAAGGCAGGGCCGGTGCATTGGTGCACAGGCTGCAAGCAGAACACAACAAGTAAATGTTGTGCAAGGCACCTCAACGTAGGAGCCTCCGCGGCTGCACCTACCCAAGGGGCGAGAAAGGGGCGAGTGGTGCCGTGCAGATAGTGCCGTGTAGATAGTGCCGTGCAAATGGGCATTAGCGGAGTGCAGCACGGCCACGGCAACAACAGTGCCAGTGCGGCAACGCCACAGCCGGAAGAAGGACAAAGGCCACGTTAAGTAGGGGCATGTGGCGGTTCGCTGGGAGTGGGAGAACCTCATGGCACACAGAGATCATGGACGGGGCCAAGTGTGAGCTGATTGCCAATCCAACGCTCGTAGACGAGGTGCCATCAGTGTTGTGTTGCGAGCTGCTCAATGTGGGGTACCTGTATTGGCACACGTCGCACCACCTCACCACCAACAGCCGTGCCATGCTGCTCCGCAACCTATTGAGAGTCCTACTTGTCAACTTAAACTTCCAGTACTACCGCCACTCCTTCCTCATCATGGTGTCCTTAGGTGGGGGTTGAAAGTGGTGAGGTTCGGCTTGATGCCAAAGCAATCGCAAGCGGTGTTTGCCTACATCAATATGCTGGAGCAAACGGCATGACCAACGGCCCTTGCAGCGGAGCCGCCACTAATACATCGGACTCAATGAACTCCGGATTGTTTGCAACATTAGCAACACAAGTGGGCCTCTGCCATAGGCGCCGCGCACGCTGCAACAACACGGGCCCAAATCGAGTTACCGGGGGCCTACAACCTACCAAAGGCCAACGTGCGTTCCGTGCGCAAGGTGAGGGGCTCTCGCTGGGCGCAAAAGCTGTGTAGGCTACTCGAAGAGCTCATTGAGGCCCAATGCTGCAAATATTTGCCGACTTCCTCCGGCTCCATCGTGCCCCCTACGGGTACCACCAAGACCGGCTTGTGTGGGTGGTAGAGAAGAGTAGCCTCCAGAAGCTCATCCGCGCCATGGCGGGGTGATCCAGATTGCACTCGCCCGTGGTACGCTGGCACTCATGGAGATGGTACAGCGCAGTCTACACGGGGGGGGGGGGGGGGGGGCGGCCGGGCCCAGTCCTTGTATGCGACACCCCCCAGCCCCCCCCCCCCCCCGGGTTTCGAAAGATAGTGGTGCCGGGTCAGCCACCAACAAGTGTCCCTAGAGAAAACTGTCCGGCGCCAAAGGCGCCAATTTTTTTTTCATACTATGTGTTTATACTCAAACTACTCAAAATTTTGTAGAGAATTCATATTTGTGTTAAAACAACGAGAAAATTTTTTTGACCCGAAGGACGGTAGCAGGAGGCGCTGCAGGCCCTAACAGCAACCCTAGCCCTAACCCTGGCCCTAACCCTAACCCTAATCAAGACTGAATATTGGGACCGAGCTGGTGGGGTAGTGCCTATGCTTCTGTGCGTACTAGGGTGGAGGAAAGTCAATTGGTTGGGGGACGGCGATTGAGGGTTGCATGCATGTTGTTGTGTGTTTCGTATTCCTCTCCCCTCATTTTGCATTGGCAACTGGTTTTCGCTTCATCGTGATCCCATTATTGCATGAATGTCACTGAATGTTTTGTTTTCCCCTCCCTCCTTTTGAGTTTGCAAATGGCTTTCGCTTCACCGCGATCCCATTATTGCACGAATTGCACTGTCTGTTTTGTATTCCCCTCCCCTTTTATGTGTTTGCAAATGGCTTTCGCTTCACCGCGATCCCATTCATTTTCGACTGCATGAGTTCCAACATTTGCTCTTGTGCGTGATAGGTAGATAGAGAAGTTAAAAAGTCCGCCTTGTGTCATTGTGTGTTCAGTGTTCCCCTAACCACCAGATATCTGCTCCCGTGCGTCAGGTAGGTTAATGATGTTGCATGTATGTCATTGATTGACTGTAGGTTAATGATGGCGATTGAGGGTTGCATGCATGTGGTTGTGTGTTCCGTAATCCCTCCCCTCTTTTTGCCTTGGCAATTGGATTTTGCTTCACCGCGATCCCATTATTGCATGAATGTCACTGAATGTTTTGTCTTCCCCTCCCTCCTTTTGAGTTTGCAAATGGCTTTTGCTTCACCGCGATCCCATTATTGCACGAATTGCACTGTTTGTGTTGTATCCCCCTCCCCTTTTATGTGTTTGCAAATGGCTTTCGCTTCACCGCGATCCCATTCATTTTCGACTGCATGAGTTCCAACATTTGCTCTTGTGCGTGATAGGTAGATAGAGAAGTTAAAAAGTCCGCCTTGTGTCATTGTGTGTTCAGTGTTCCCCTAACCACTAGATATCTGCTTCCGTGCGTCGGGTAGGTTAATGATGTTGCATGTATGTCATTGATTGACTGTAGGTTAATGATGGCGATTGAGGGTTGCATGCATGTGGTTGTGTGTTCTGTATTCTCCTCCCCTCATTTTGCATTGGCAATTGGCTTTCGCTTCACCGCGATCCCATTTTTGCATGAATGTCACTGAATATTTTGTCTTCCCCTCCCTCCTTTTGAGTTTGCAAATTGCAGTTTCAAGGCATTTTGGGATTTTAGGAGTACCAAAATGGGCCACCACAAGCTCAAAACGGTCCAAAAACACTTGTTTTAGCGTCGCACATGGTCTAGGATCATTTTTGAGAAAAGTCATCTTTTTGCCCCTACTGGACCCTGTTGACCCATTTGGGCACCCACCTGTTTGGGCTTCAGCTTGCAGCTTGCCGCAGCCTAGTGGGCCTAGGTATGGGGGTCTAGACGTCCCTTTGGGCAATTCTGAGGGGTGGAAACCACAAAAAGTGGGGGGTTGTGGGTGGAATAGGTGCCCTCGAAATCGCATTTTGAGCCATGTAGCCAAAGATATGGCCTATTCTTGGTTTGTGGCTGTCGGCATTTGGAGCTTCTGGGGGCCTTTTTAGGCCGTTTCCTGGACATATCATGGAGTTAGAGGGCCGCAAAGAGCTCGTTGACACGGGGAAGTCAAGCCGCACATGGAGTGTAGCCACTGTTTCCCTTCGTTTGGCCGTTTTGAATGTGTTCCACGGCTTTTTTGGCCCAAAAATGGCTGTCTTGGCCCTAAACTGCAGTTTTTGAAACAGAGGTCCGCCACTTGCGAATCCCGTTCCCGGCCACCACTGTCAAGTTTCTTGCTCAAACTTTGTGTGATTGTACTTCACACCCATAGGTATCATCCACCAAAATTTCACTCAAATCCAAAGCACCACGCCGGAGTTCTGATTTTGGCCCATTTCGCGCGTGTTGCTTGTTGCTTGCTGCTTGCTGCTTGCTTGCTGCTTGCTTGCTAAACCTGGTAGGTCCGTCCTAGACACTAAAAAGGGTTATAAAACCAAGACTGGTTCCACCAGCTCGGTAACCTTAACCCTAACCCTAACCCTCGGGCTAACCCTAGGGCCAACCCTAATCAAGACTGAATATTGGGACCGAGCTGGTGGGGAAGGGAACATCAGCTATGACTGGTGAGGGACATCAAGAATGATTCACACATTGATGGCTCTTGACAAAGTGAAATCAGCTTGCAAGTGAACACCACCACCACTTTCAAGGCTTTTTGGACCTCTGAGTGGACAAAATGCCCCAAAATGGGCACAAAATGGGCTCATTTCACCCGTTGGTGCACCCCAAATGGTCTAGGATGAGGTTTGGAAAAATGCGTTTTGGACCCATTTTTCACCCATTTTTGGTCCCAAAACAGCCCATTTTCAAGGCATTTTAGGATTTCCGGAGGACCAAAATGGGCCACCACAAGCTCAAAACGGTCCAAAAACACTTGTTTTAGCGTCGCACACGGTCTAGGATCATTTTTGAGAAAAGTCATCTTTTTGCCCCTACTGGACCATGTTCACCCATTTGGGCACCCACCTGTTTGGGCTTGAGCTTGCAGCTTGCCGCAGCCTAGTGGGCCTAGGTATTGGGGTCTAGGCGTTCGTTTGGGCAATTTTGAGGGGTGGAAACCACAAAAAGTGGGGGGTTGCGGGTGGAGTAGGTGCCCTCAGAATCGCGTTTTGAGCCATGTAGCAAAAGATATGGCCTATTCTTGGTTTGTGCCTGTCGGCATTTGGAGCCCTGGGGGCCTTTTTGGGCCGTTTCCGGGACATATCATGGAGTTAGAGGGCCGCAAAGAGCTCGTTGACACGGGGAAGTCAAGCCGCACGTGGAGTGTACCCACCATTTCCCTTCGTTTGGCCGTTTTGAATGTGTTCCACGGCTTTTTTGGCCCAAAAGTGGCTGTTTTTGGCCCTAAACCGTAGTTTTTGAAATAGAGGTCCGCCACTTGCGAATCCCGTTCCCGGCCGCCACTGTTGAGTTTCTCGCTCAAAATTTGTGTGATTGTACTTCACACCCACAGGTATCATGCACCAAAATTTCAACCAAATCCAAACCAGCACGACGGACTTCTGCTTTTTCCCCACTTCGCGCGTGCTACTTGCTGCTTGCTTGCTTGCTTGCTTGCTGCTAAACCTGGTACGTCCACCCTAGACACTAAAAAGGGTTATAAAACCAAGACTGGTTCCACTAGCTCGGTGACCTTAATCAAGATTGAATATTGGGACCGAGCTGGTGGGGGAGGGAACATCAGCTATGACTGGTGAGGGGCATCAAGAATGATTCACACATTGATGGCTCTTGACAAAGTGGAATCGGCTTGCAAGTGAACCCCATCACCACAAGGCCCACTTTCAAGGCTTTTTGGACTTCTGAGGGGCCAAAATACCCCAAAATGGGCTCAAAATGGGCTCATTTCACCCGTTTGTGCACCCCAAATGGTCTAGGATGAGGTTTGGAAAAATGCGTTTTTGACCCATTTTTGACCCATTTTTGGTCCCAAAACAGCCCCTTTTCAAGGCATTTTGGGATTTTCGGAGGACCAAAATGGGCCACCACAAGCTCAAAACGGTCCAAAAACACTTGTTTTAGCGTCGCACATGGTCGAGGATCATTTTTGAGAAAAGTCATCTTTTTGCCCCTACTGGACCCTGTTGACCCATTTGGGCACCCACCTGTTTGGGCTTGAGCTTGCAGCTTGCCGCAACCTAGTGGGCCTAGGTATGGGGGTCTAGACGTCCATTTGGGCAATTCTGAGGGGTGGAAACCACAAAAAGTGGGGGGTTGCGGGTGGAGTAGGTGCCCTCGGAATCGCATTTTGAGCCATGTAGCCCAAGATATGGCCTATTCTTGGTTTGTGGCGGTTGGCATTTGGAGCTTCTGGGGGCCTTTTTGGGCCGTTTCCACGACATATCATGGAGTTAGAGGGCCACAAAGAGCTCGTTGACATGGGGAAGTCAAGCCGCACGTGGAGTGTACCCACCGTTTCCCTTCGTTTGGCCGTTTTGAATGTGTTCCAGGGCTTTTTAAGCCCAAAAATGGCTGCTTTTGGCCCTAAACTGCAGTTTTTGAAACTGAGGTCCGCCACTTGCGAATCCCGTTCCCGGCCGCCACCGTTGAGTTTCTTGCTCAAACTTTGTGTGATTGTACTTCACACCCATAGGTATCATCCACCAAAATTTCACCTGAATCCGAAGCACCACGACGGAGTTCTGATTTTGGCCCATTTCGCGCGTGCTGCTTGCTTGCTGCTTGCTGCTTGCTTGCTGCTTGCTTGCTAAACCTGGTAGGTCCACCCTAGACACTAAAAAGGGTTATAAAACCAAGACTGGTTCCACCAGCTCGGTGACCCTAACCCTAGGGCTAACCCTAACCCTAGGGCTAACCCTAACCCTAGGGCTAACCCTAACCCTAATCAAGACTGAATATTGGGACCGAGCTGGTGGGGGAGGGAACATCAGCTATGACTGGTGAGGGACATCAAGAGTGATTCACTCTTGACAAAGTGAAATCAGCTTGCAAGTGAACCCCATCACCACGAGGCACACTTTCAAGGCTTTTTGGACTTCTGAGGGGCCAAAATGCCCCAAAATGGGCTCAAAATGGGCCCATTTCACCCGTTTGTGCACCCCAAATGGTCTAGGATGAGGTTTGGAAAAATGCGTTTTTGACCCATTTTTGACCCATTTTTGGTCCCAAAACAGCCCATTTTAGGATTTCCGGAGGACCAAAATGGGCCACCACAAGCTCAAAACGGCCAAAAACATTTTTTTTTAGCGTCGTACATGGTCTATGATCATTTTTTGAGAAAAGTCATCTTTTTGCCCCTACTGGACCCTGTTGACCCATTTGGGCACCCACCTGTTTGGGCTTGAGCTAGCAGCTTGCCGCAGCCTAGTGGGCCTAGGTATTGGGGTCTAGGTGTCCGTTTGGGCAATTCTGAGGGGTGGAAACCACAAAAAGTGGGGGGTTGCGGGTGGAGTAGGTGCCCTCGGAATCGCATTTTGAGCCGTGTAACCAAATATATGGCCTATTCTTGGTTTGTGGCTGTCGGCCTTTGGAGCTTCTGGGGGCCTTTTTGGGGCGTTTTTGGGACATATCATGGAGTTAGAGGGCCGCAAGGAGCTCGTTGACACGGGGAAGTCAAGCCGCACGTGGAGTGTACCCACCGTTTCCCTTCGTTTGGCCGTTTTGAATGTGTTCCACGGCTTTTTTGGCCCAAAAGTGGCTGTTTTTGGCCCTAAACTGCAGTTTTTGAAACAGAGGTCCGCCACTTGCGAATCCCGTTCCCGGCCGCCACTGTTGAGTTTCTCGCTCAAAATTTGTGTGATTGTACTTCACACCCATAGGTATCATGCACCAAAATTTCAACCAAATCCAAAACACCACGACAGAGTTCTGATTTTTCCCCATTTCGCGCGTGCTGCTTGCTGCTGCTTGCTGCTTGCTGCTGCTGCTGCTAAACCTGGTAGGTCCACCCTAGACCCTAAAAAGGGTTATAAAACCAAGACTGGTTCCACCAGCTCGGTCACGAAGCACACTTTCTTTATTCACTTTGGTGACCCTATTCCCTTACAATGGGACAACTCCACAATCTACCTCAAGCATTGTGGTATTTATGCTTTTGACGCATCTAAAAAGCACAGCCTTCCAATTTGGCCTCGCTTTAGTATCTCCTTGCGATCTTGGGACACTGGTAGTGCCACGCCTTGTGAAGACGACCATGTCACCAAAAAAATTCGCCCTAATCCGAGCAACTAGAGGTTGATCCTCTATCCAACGTCCTAACTTTGAATGTTTTGGTATTTGGCTTTCGCTTCATCGCGATCCCATCAATTACCTCCAATGTGCCTGTCCATTTCACCGCAATCAATCAATGCCCGACGTGGCCGGTACTTTTTTGACCGTATTTTGAATTTCGCTTTGTGCCATTCCGCCATATCCCATTAATTTGTGCCACGTGAGTTGGAAAAAAATTCGCGTGAATTTTTTTTCCTGCCCCCCACGTCGCCCTTAGCTTACTGCATACGTTGTGTTGTTTTGGACCACGTTCATCCTAACCTTGAAGCGAGCAACCTAACCCCATACTCCACTCGCAATGAATGTGCTCCCCAAGCTTCGTGTTGACGTCTGCGCTCGGCTTTCGCTTCACCGCAATCCCGTTCCTCTTTCTCTTGTTATGAGCAAATCGATGCATATGTACAATGCATTGTACTTCCTGCCACATACCTGTACCAAAAAATTGATGTCTCTATCCGGCTATTGTGTGCCTGTCAAGTGTTGCATGTTCCTTGTTTCACGCATTACGGGGTGCCACGAGGCCCACTTTCAAGGCGTTTTGGACTTCTGAGGGGCCAAAATGACCCCAAAATGGGCTCAAAATGGGCCCATTTCACCCGTTCGTGCACCCCAAATGGTCTAGGATGAGGTCTGGAAAAATGCGTTTTTGACCCATTTTTGACCCATTTTTGGTCCCAAAACAGCCCAGTTTCAAGGCATTTTGGGATTTTCGGAGTACCAAAATGGGCCACCACAAGCTCAAAACGGTCCAAAAACACTTGTTTTAGCGTCGCACATGGTCTAGGATCATTTATGAGAAAAGTCATCTTTTTGCCCCTACTGGACCATGTTGACCCATTTGGGCACCCACCTGTTTGGGCTTGAGCTTGCAGCTTGCCGCAGCCTAGTGGGCCTAGGTATCGGGGTCTAGGCGTCCGTTTGGGCAATTCTGAGGGGTGGAAACCACAAAAAGTGGGGGGTTGCGGGTGGAGTAGGTGCCCTCGGAATCGCATTTTGAGCCATGTAGCCCAAGATATGGCCTATTCTTGGTTTGTGGCGGTTGGCATTTGGAGCTTCTGGGGGCCTTTTTGGGGCGTTTTTGGGACATATCATGGAGTTAGAGGGCCGCAAAGAGCTCGTTGACACGGGGAAGTCAAGCCGCACGTGAAGTGTACCCACCGTTTCCCTTCGTTTGGCCGTTTTGAATGTGTTCCGGGGCTTTTTTGGCCCAAAAGTGGCTGTTTTTGGCCCTAAACTGCAGTTTTTGAAACAGAGGTCCGCCACTTGCGGATCCCGTTCCCGGCCGCCACTGTTGAGTTTCTCGCTCAAAATTTGTGTGATTGTACTTCACACCCATAGGTATCATGCACCAAAATTTCAACCAAATCCAAAACACCACGACGGAGTTCTGATTTTGGCCCATTTCGCGCGTGCTGCTTGCTGCTGCTTGCTGCTTGCTGCTGCTGCTGCTAAACCTGGTAGGTCCACCCTAGACCCTAAAAAGGGTTATAAAACCAAGACTGGTTCCACCAGCTCGGTGACCCTAACCCTAACCCCCCCCCCCCCTCACCCCTGGCTAGACGCCCCCTTGACCCCCGGCCAGACCCCCCGACCCCCGGCAGGAACACCCCCCCCCCCCCGACCCCCGGCTGGACCCCCCCCCCCCAACTGCCCCCCCCCCCAAGTTTTGACAGATAGCTGGGGGTGGGTCGCATTAGGACCAGTTGTAGTCGCCCCCGCGTGGTAGTCTAGCTGAGGGTGTAAGGGGTGCCGACGAATGACATACTGCGGGAGGGGGGCTAGCACAACGTGTCCATGGTCCGCCTCTACAAACAACCTGGGCACGAACGGACACACGTACAAAGGGGCTGCTGCCGACGCCAAGTGTCAAAGCAACGGGGACTCTGGGTGGCGTGATGAGCTAGGAACAACGGGATGCGGGTAGAGGCTGCTAGCCTGTTGTGAGCCCCGTCACCTCACGTGCCCGAGTCCTCCACACCGTGTTGTGGCGGACCCGCAACCCGTCCTTGCAAGCGGCATTGTCCGGCCTCAGGCACCAAAAGGGAGACGCATGGTGCTCAAAGTCTCACTCTTGGCGCATGGCATCGCCATGACGGGAGACACTTTGGCAAGGTGGTGGCGGCGCATGCCAGAGCTATCCGCATTGGACATCTTCTATGCGCTGCAAGGGATAGGTGGAGGCGGGGAGTTGCTCCCCTACCTGCCGGAGGCCCCGCGCATGCTGGTGCACAGTAGGCTACGGGTGGAGGATAGCACCCTCTATGCTGACCCACTAGGCAACTAGAAGAGGTGCGTGTCGGAGCCGAACATCCTAGAGCATGTGGCTGCGGCGGGGTTGGGAAGGAAAGAGAGGGTAAGCATTGCACAATCGATTTGGAGGCGCTGCGTCCCTCGTGACCTCCTCCATATACAGAGAGACCATACCGGCACGAGCACCTCCGCGTGTATGCAACAACAACACCCGTGCACATGCTCGAAACCATGCCCGTGTCGGTCCATAGTGTACACCCCCCCCCCCCCCCTTGCACACTCCAGTGATAGTATGCAGGTAGTGAGTATGTGGCGCCAGCTGCTGATGAATCTTCATGACTAACAAATAGTACCACAGCTAGTCGCCCAGATGATCTGTACATACCTACACCAACCCATTGTACATACTTGAGTCACACCGATACTGTTGCAGTGGAAATGATGATTGTGCCCCCTTGCACGCCCCCCCCCCCCCTTGGGAGACCGTCACTTCCATGCTTTTCTCGTTAACATCTATTGCGTTGGTTTGTGTTGCCCATCTGCCTTACACATGGATTTTCCCATTAATTGAAATCAATTCCCTGTGTGGGTTCTGTGATATTCTCTCTCCAAAGGTGTTGTGTGGGTGTGCTATTTCAGAACCAAGATCGTTTCTCCAGGTGACCTTGTGCAGTACCACTCACGCACACTTGGTGCACATGTTGTGGGCCCTTCACCAAATGGGCCACAGTTTTGCCACCTTCGGTACATACGCCCTGGTGGGGTCACTCCGGTGGATGATGAGAGCGCTCAACTCTCAAGGCTAGAGGCTATGGTGGTTGAATCACCCAAGTCTCCAGAGTCACCGGATGTTACCCCCATGGCTTCGCAACATATATGTGAGGAAAATTGGATCCCTAAGGAGTTGGTGCCCCCAAAGAAGTCGGTGGCTGCCCCCAAGGCAAGAGCAAAGGCTGCCCCCGTGCCAAGAGCAAAGCCAGCCGCCAAACGGACTAGCCTAGGTGCGCAAGCGGGCGCTAAAGCGGCTGCCAAACCAGCCTAGCATGCCATTGCCTCCTCCTCATCAACCAGTGCAACACACCCATGCCTGTCATGCAAATTGAACATACCAAACAACAACAAACAACAATAACAAACTCTCAAACCCAGAAGTTCTTTACGGTTCCTTTGGATCCCCAACAACAGTTGTGTCGGATGAATCACATTGGCACCGCATCAACGCAAAAGTCGCTTCACCTTTGATCTCTATGAAATACCCTTAGAAGATGACCCAAGCAAGGCGAAGTGTTAAATTAAAAGGTAAGAAACCTACTGAAGTGCTTCACCAGTTTCCCAACGAGTGCCTGACGATCCATTTTGGCGAGCTCTTCCGTGATTGCTGCAGGTTGATCGATAGATTTTGTGATGCATTGTGTGGCACACTGCAGCATGCCTGACGATCCATTTTGGGGAACTGTTCTGCGACTGTTGCCGGTTGATCGATAAACTTTGAGAAACATCTTCTAGTTCCCAATGGTTTTTGTTGATGAAAACCACACTTCTTTTCAAAATCAATGAACTGAACTTAAAGTAGTCAAGCAAGAATGTGCACCAGAACAATGATATCGAAATCACGATGTACTCCTTCCAAATCAAAGCATAAGTAGCAAAGAGCCCCCCTCCCCCCCCGAGACTGTCACTTCGCGACCGCCCCCCCCCCCCCCCCCCGGGAGACCGTCGCGCGCTAACGGGGGAGATTGCAAGGGGGGCGGGGGGTAACAAAAGGGCTCATGCCCACATGTAGGCAAGCCGTGGCAACAGCATTTCTTCGTCCCAAAAACCAAAAGAAGTGTGCTTACTCCTCAATGCCACTTGCATCAACACATGCGACACGCGCAAGCCCCCCAAGGTGCAGCTCCCAGCACTGAAAAACATTCCCGTGTGCTTTGCGAGCCAACTACCTTGTAGCAAGCCCCTTATGTATGTTGAAGTTGGACCTTACAGACGATTATTGGTCCATCCGCCTTCCCTACAAATGGAGGTGTGTATTCATTGTGCAAGGTGGTGCTACACTTGCCTCACATTCAAGTGGAACTACTCCTCTTCAATTTGCCAGCGGCTAGTTGAGGGAATTGTGCGCTCCGCCTTTAAGGGCCGGGTGGTGGAGATTAATATCCTCCCTTTTGGCCGGTCCCACTCCTAGTGATTGCACAAATGACCTTGGAGAAAAGCCTCCAACAGGCGTTCCCTCTGGACCAACCAAATTTTCAGTATGTGGATGACATGTGGCAGTGATAGGAGTGGGGGTGGGCTGCTTTCTGTCTGGTGTCTGGCCATTCATGACCTCGGGCCTCAATAAGTATGTGTACATGCCGCCCAAGGTGCCGTGGCGAGGTGGAGGCGATCGCTTCCACCTCCTAGCTATAGTGTGCTGCCCCATATGTGCCTCGTGGTGGGTGGATGGAGCACGCTGGCTAGGTACCTACTGTGGCCTCAAGCTTGGCTACAGAGTTGTGCGCCCTCATCAAGGGGTGCGTAGGCAATAGGCGGTGGAACTATTCGCCATGGAGACAGGTTTGAGGGTTGCTATGCATAGGGGGGTGGGCAAGGTCAGGCTCATTGGGGACAGCGTGGGCACGGCTTTTGATCATGTGTTTGGCAGGACACTTGCAAAGTGCCCGAAACAAAACAAGTTAGTGAGGCTCAGCCAGCACCTCTTGCCATGGGGGAGGGGTACGTGGATGTGTTTTGGAGGCGTTCAGAATTCAACCCCATGGACCCATTTCCCAGTGGGCTGAATTCCATAGCCGTGTAGAGATGCTGGGCAAAGCCTTGGCAGTGTATAACAACATATCCAGCCTTGGCCTTCACTGGAATCTTCTTGTGGCATGATCTCTTATGCCAGCTGAGGTTTGATTGGCCTTCACTTTCCACTGCAAATGTGTTTGTTTCATCAGACCTTGCATTGTATGCTACCGGTTTCATTTGCTTGTGGTCTCAGGGAGGACTAGGGACCTATGAACAGATCGAAAATGTGGTTTCACAGAAAATCGAAGTTTCAAACCCTGACCTTCACTCAGTCTGTTTTTTGTGTTTCCTCCATCCTTCCCCCCCCACCCCAGCCCGCCTCCCACCCCATCTACTCATACGGCACAACTGCATGCACATGCATGCCCAGTGGTACGTTCATGGGAACATACTGTGCATTCAATGTTGCTGGTTTGTTGGCTTGTGTTTTGCTCAGGGAGGACCAGGGACCCGTAAACAGATTGAAAGTTTCGGGTTAACATGGTTGTGGGGCATGGCACATACGGAGGAACATGCGGCCCATGGTTGCAGGAAATCAAACTGTGCCTAGCATTTAGCCATACACACAGATCATCATGGCCCACGAAAGGCTGGTACAGTGTATTTTGTGGGCTCATTGAAATGTGGTGGTTGAATTGATACTGTGTCCAAGTTCAGTGGGACCTTTTCCAATGCGTCACAGACAAACTAAACCTGCAGCGGAAGGCCGAACGCTCCAGAACACTCGACTCTCTCCTGCCCCAACCCACCAAACGAGCACGACACTGAAGTGGTGGGCCATGCCGGCACAGCCCGCATGGTGTAGTTTCCCTGTTTCCCGACCTTGCAGCATTTCACAGTCATTATCCTTTAGATCCAATTTTCGAGAAGTAACAGTGAGGGTGCCGGACAGGCATGGCTGTCACGACCCGCTGCATCCGCTGGTGACAGTGAGCAAGTCTCAAGTATACGTCTCACAGTCCTTGACGGCATGTGGGCTCTCCACACAGGACAATATATGTTTGTACTTTTCTGTCATGCACAAGCGGTCTGTCTGACCAAGCACCTACGACCTAATTCATTAGGTACTTAACTAGGTACCGGGCTCCAGACCCGCGGTTTCGGGCCAAACGTTTGGGGAAATGAGGGGCTGTTGTGATGTATCTTGCAGTAATGCTGGGCAACTTTGTGAGAAGCAGGTTGCGAGGGAATGGTGTCCCTCAACTATAGGGCCTGTAATCCCCACTATGACTGATTCTCTGCTTGCACCTAGCCGGGAGGTGCTATAAAAGCGGTACCACCACTTCTGCCCATGCCAAGAACAAGAAGGGCCCCAAGCCCGGGGAGCATGTCCAATTTTTCTGCATGGAGCGGGACCACAACAAGCGCCTCTACTCTTTAAAGTGCTAATTGGAGGCCGCCATCACATTGTGCTTTGAATGGGATAGGTAACTTATGCCTAGGGATGTGTTAATCCCGTTTCACAATATTGTCGCGCGCACTGAACGGTGTGTCCAACGAACACTCCTGTTCGGACTGTATTTTTTAAGGACAAAATTTTTCGTTGGACACAGGGGGGGGCTTGAGTTATTCGGTGAATTGCCCCCCCCCCCCCCCCCTACACACACACCAGGGGGTGCGCACACTGTCGCCCACACTGTGCCTACCATCTCATAGCCTGTGCGCAAGGTCCATCAGGCTCTCTGTTCCTCATCCTCCCTGTGTAGAGTGCATGCCCACAGTGGAGACACACCCACGCCCCCCATTGGGGCCTCCCACCGTGCGCTAGCTTCTGATGCTTGAAGTCAGTGCTGCAGATCCCCTGCTTCCCCCGTCCGGGTCACGGGTGCAGAGCCCCACGTCTCCAGGTGAGGCCAGCCCTGGGGCCAGCAGTGCTGGCCTCCAGTCACCGCCACTTGGCTTCGGCCTGCAGTCATCATCACCCCTGCCCCTTCCTCCCATATCCAGCCCAAGGGCTCCACAGTGTGCCTCCCTTAACACTGGCAGTGAAGCCGGCACATCAGACGGCGACGACGAGGATTTTTCTTCAGAGGAAGTCTCGAAGCCAGACGCAGCACTGGAGTCGTTCCGCACAGCTGTGCTCCCCCATTTCCAGCTCACAGACCCCATTGGGCAGTCTGAGAGCTGGATTGATGTGGCTGCAGATGCATCCCCTCCGCCTGTCCCAGCACCTCCGCCTGCCTCACCGCCTGCGGCTCGTCCTAGGCGCACCTCGGGACGGGGCATGAGCACAGCACAGATGCACAAAGTCATGCAAGACCGGTTCAATAAGAAGGCAGGTGCACGGTCCTGGGAGGAGATCCGCAATGATATCAATAAAATGATTGAAGATCGTGGTATTGTGACAGAGACCACATGGCAGAGCGCTGTGTCAATCCGAGATCAGGTGCGTTGGTGTGGGACGGTGACCTTCGCCCTCCTATGGATGGGGGCGGTCGCTGTCAGGGCCATGTCATTGTCTGGGAGTTGTGGGAGCCAGCCGGGCTACAGTTTCCGCCAGAGTGTACACATAGCCACAGGGCGTATCAACCCCTGAAACGGGATTGCTTACCAACATTCATTCAGCTGGTCACAACCTCCCATTCTATGGGTGGGTCGAACGTCCCTGACACAACCCTCACCTGCAGCTAACCTACATTGGAGCCAAGCTTTTCTGTCCTGACCCGTCCACCTTTTATGCCTGTCAGTTCGTGAACATTAGAAACAGAAACACGCCATTGTCAGCTTGGCATACTGGGCTGAGCAACAAATTCAAATTAAGAGTGGCCATGCATAAGGTCGCAGAATTGGACAAAGAGGGCCAGGCAAGGTTAGTAATTGTGGAGGCGCCTGCGGTGCCTCTCGAATCTTCCACCTGTGTCCGCCTCTACGCTGCAGAGACCCCTTTCCAGCCAACAGGCAGGAGGGCCCCCCCGGGGTGGGCGCCAAGCACATCGCCGAGCGAACCCACAGCTTTGTGCCTCCTCTCTGCAAGGAAGGCAGGTAGGTAACAGGGAGCGGCAATGTACTGTCTCAGACCATGTGTCTGAAGCGCCGGACGATCTGGAACACTTGTCGATCGTTCCGGACAGTCAAAAAAAAAAGAATTGGACCAAGAGGGCCAGGCAAGATTATTTGGACCTGAGGATTTTGGACCTGAAGCAGCCCATGTTTATAAGAATTAAGTTGTGGGTGGGGGGGGTCCGGGTGGGTGGGTCTTCAGCTGGGTGGGTGGGCCTAAGGCTCTGGACCCCCCCCCCCCCCTTCTTCTAATTCAGAGGGGTTCCTGGGTTGAGCTCCTGCCGTTTTGTTTACAGAAGCCTTGTCTGGCTCTTTCTTTGTCGAATGATGGGTCTACAATTTTTTCTCCACTCTATGTGTGTGTACCCAAAATGCTCAGAATTTAATGGATAATTCAAAAATGATGGCAAAACAGTGGTTGGGAATTTTTTTTGGACACCATGTTCAGGGTTTGAATGATCTGCTACAACATGCTGCCGGACGTGAGCAGTAGCTCAGGTGGTTGAATACTTGGTTGTACTGTGAAAGGTCATTGTTTCAATCCTGGTGTACACAACTTTTTGTTTGTCAGTGGTCTCTGTTCTTTTCCATTTTTTCACATGTTTCATGATGATTTGACTTACAAAACAAATGCTCCCCCAAAATTATAAGAGGGGGGGTCCGGGTGGGTCCAAAGCCGGGTGGGTGGGTCTCATCCAAAATACCCCCCCTCTTCTTATAAATGTGGCCTGACCTGAAGCACAGCCATGGCCACGTGCATCTCCAGTGCAAACACACTGAGAGCCCTTGAAATTGTGGCCTAAGCAAACATGTTTATGGTGCCTCCAATCATGATCTCAGGAGGGAGAACCCCAACGGGGTGGGGCACACCCGGCTGAAGGCGTCCATGCTGCTATCACATATTTCTCTGAGTTGTTTGAAAAATGATGGTGCCTTTTCCAAATTGCCCTGCTTTTTGTCTGGACGCAAGACCCTGGATGCGTTCCTGTCCACCCACGCGATGTCAGCCTCCACTGTGTAAAAAGGGGCCTTCAGAGTGCGCAGTCTTGGCGCAAGTCGTCTGGATGACGGTTGACTGTGGTGTTGCCTATAACATGTGCCCGTGTTGTCCCGACTGAGCAGTCTGGTAACAAACAACTTGCAACAACGTGGCGCCAACGGGGCCCAGTAGAAACCAAAGCAGAAGTTGGGCTGACATACACTCAATTTGGACCACTATGGCCCTGGAGTTGGGTGCTGCCTGCACGTGCATCCATTTGATGATTGTAGGCTCCCTACGCACTCTCAGTATCAAGAGGGAGTTTGAGGCACGGTGTCTGTGCCGTGCACTCACGGTGCATACATTGGGGTTGTCCCAAAAAAAGAGCCAGGACAATGATGATGTAGGCAAGCCCCCCCCAAAATAAAAACAGGGTTCAATGGTGTCCAGAATTGAGGACGCCTGAGGCCAGTGGAAAATTTTTGGCAAAGGGGGGCCCCAATGGCCAGGAAAAATTGGGAGAAACAGGAAAGGGCCTGAAGCGCCACAGTCTTGGCGGCAGACTGAAGATGGCCATGAGTGACTGTTATCAAGGGGAACGCAGTGTGCATGAGGTGGGCAGAAAGCACACTGGACTTGGCCAACACCTGGAAGCCTTGGGGCAGTCTAACTGCGGTTGCGGTTGGGTCTGGGATCACAGAACATGCGTTTTCAGGCAGAGGGGAGTATGGGGTATTGGGAGCTCAGTCCCCACAGTTGTATAAGGTGCGCATGCAGTGCACATACAACCCCATCGCATGGAACCCATTCCCAACTCGGGCCTTAGTGAGAGGGGGCAGAGTGTAACACACTGAGTCACTCCTCAGTAGGGGTAGGGCTGTCAGGTGGGCGGAAGTATGTGTGGGGGTAGGCAATATTGTCTGCCGGGTAACCATCCCCCCCCATCCAAGCTACGCCTTGTCCAAGCTGCGCCCTGCTTCGCTGGACAGATGGGACAATGTATGCCGCGGCTCCGCCGCGTGATACACGCTGATTGAGGGCATAGGTCTGTCGGTGGGGACCTATTGCTGAACTTTCCACTGTTCTATGGCCAAGCTGCGCCCTGGTAGGAACTATATCATTTGGGTCCTCAATGAATTTGGTTCCAGATGCAGTGCCACCATGGAAGGCACCTTTTGTGATGTTTGCAATTGGCAGGTTGTAGACACATTATTTGTGGATGCGTGGCTCCTTTCAACATGCAACTCTGTCCCTGTGGGTCCGGATTCTCTGATTTCTGCTGTGCACCATGACTTTCAGTTTCTTGAAACTGGCAGAGAATTGTAATACACACGCTAAACGGGGCAATTTGTCCTCGTCACTATTAAGGGTGCATCTGGGAAGGGGGGATACAATGGTTTGTAGAAAGCAGTAGCCCGCATATCCTGAAGATATTTCCGAGGCAGTGGTCATTGTACGAAGCGGGGATGTCTGGGTGTGGTGGGATTCATGTGAGGCAGGCTGTTTGGTCTGCTGAGTGACGTGGGCAGATGTACGAATGCCTGAGGTGCAGGAGGTTTGACATTGATTCCAAGTCCACTTATCTTTCAGGCTGACCCGCAGGTCAACGATGTGGATGCCCTGATGCGGCGTGGCAAATTGAAACAATCATCCCGTGTTGCTGACGTCATCCGGTTGTGGTGGGGTGAGCTGCCCAAGCCCTCCGACCAGGGCCGTGCAATCAACCGGGCCGTATATGTGCACCTGTGCTCCAAGATGTATTGGGTATGTGCTATCCTCTGCTTTCTGGTTCCGCTGCGAGCTGCTCTCTGCCACGTCCAGCCCTGTACCGACCTGGCCGGCCAGATGGCAGCAGAGGTTGGAGATCGAGATAACAAAGTGTACAGCAGTGACATGCTGTGTTGGCCAGCACTCCCATACCAAGCAACAACACGACCCAACTGGCAACAAGTTATCTGCCATGAACAGGGATACTAAGTGAAGCGATGCATCTTTTACTCCCACGGTCTTTCCGTGCGTTGCAAGGCCCGTACCATCTGTTATGATGGGCTGCATTACCATTCGACCATTGCTTGTTCTAACAGCTGCTGCTCTCCCTGCTGCTTGTAGCCGAGTCTGCCACTAAAAAAACAACTGTGTGTTTCTGTCTGCCTGCCTGCTTGCCCGACTGACTGTCTGACTGACTGCTTGCCTGACTAACTGACTGATTGGCTGACTGTCAGCCTCTCTTCGAGGTGCACTGCCGAAGGCAATAGAATCCCCCCCCCCCCCCCCACATCTGTGTAGTCAAACTGATCAGCGCAACGTAGGGATCATTTTGAGCCATATATGTTGGGGTCGCCCCCCCCCCCCCCCCGCACGGCAGGTAGGGCACCCCCTGCCCGAACCCCCCCTCCCAGCACGGTGACCAAGGAGGGGAGGGGGGGGGGTTGGGCAAATGGGCTTCCGTGCCATCCCCCCCCCCCCCCCCCCGCAAGCAATGTTCTTCCCGCCTTGGGTTTTGGGATAAGTAGGGGGATTCAATTCTTGCGGATCCATAGGATTCTGGTGCTCAAGGTGCAGCAGGGCAAGAATGAACCAATGCAAACCATTGGTTCTGCGTGGTGGTTGGTGATGGTGCTGAATGGTTGTGAAGCCACTGTGTCCTTTCATGCTTTCTCTTTGTTCATGCAGGTGTTTGTACCCGCTGGAACCCCCGAGGAGTGTGCCGAGCGTGTGGAAGCAGACTGGGAATTCGATAGCAAAGGCAAGGACTATATGGATTTTGAAATGTTTCGCGAAGCCATCTTCCAGGTTTGGTTATGCTGTGACACGTCTATACGCCTGCTTGCATGCTGCGCCCCAATTGCCAAGGAAATTATCTGCCTCACGGTGTTTTTCGAATGCTGCTCTGTGGCTGAAAAAGCACCTGGTTGCCTCGGTTCATGACAACACACACAGCGCCACACAGAGCCACATAGAACCATACAAAATGACACACCGAACGACACACAGCAACACAGAGCCACGTAGAACCACAAACAATGACACAGAGCCACATGCAACACACACACGCACAAGGCGCACAGTCTGCCCCTATGCAGCGGTGCACCACCAGTCAGAGAGGGGTTCCGGCACTGCTGTGGCAGGGGCCGCCATAAATTTATCGCACCATTCAAGCGCTTCTGTCCAAAACGGCCAATGCCAGAAGAAGGGGCCCAAACAGACTCTGCAAGTCCCCACACATGCCTCCAACATCCCTGGCGACCAAGTGGCGGCGGCCCAGAAGTCCCAACCCTCCCTCTTCCCAGTGCCCTTGCCGCATGGCATGCTGGAGGCAGGAGGATGATGATGGAGAATGAGAACGGAGATGGAGAATCCAGGCCCCAGTCCCCCCCCCCCCCCCTTTGCCCTGTCCGGCCCCAGGGTGAGAAGCAGAAAGCGGATGGGAAGTACCAAGGCCATGGACTTGGTGCAACTCCATCTGCGGGGCAAATGTGAAGGGGGAATAGCCCCGGTCCCAGCCTTTTGGCTGCCGGGGGCATCTGCGTTTACCAGGGGGGGGGGGGGGGCTCCCATGCCAGGCAACCTTATGCCGTGGGGGGGGGGGGGGGGGCTAAGAAGGGGGGGTGGTTTGCCATGGCATGGGAGGGTGCACTTTTTCATTTGCAAAATGTTTTGATTTTTAGCAATTTTCACAAAGGGTTTTTTGTGGTGTGGCAGGGCGGGAGGGTTTTATTGTGCCGCCACAGGGCAGCAGGGTTATTTGAGCTGCCACAGAGCTATGTCTTGTTGTGGTGCTTCATTGTATGTCATTTCAAGGGTGGCCACCTCCCCTTGTAACCAGCTTGGGCTGTCACAACTGATGCCCCCCTCCCCCCCCCAAGTAGCCCCCGCCAAAGTAGCGCATCTCCATGCAAAGCTCCCCCCCCCCCCCCCCCCCGAACCAACCAAACGCCTTCCAAAGGGAGGAAATGGGCAAGGATGCATTTCGGGTTTTGGGGCGGGTCCCTTCCCATGCCATGCTCCTTAAGGGGGGGCATTTTGCCATGGCATAGGCCCCCCCCCCCCCCCCCAAACGTGAATTGGTGCCGGCCAGGCAGGTGCCACTCCAGCCAAGGGAACAGCACCGGTGTAAGCATGAGTTGCCCCCTGGCTCATGCTGCAATATGTGGACAAACAGAAGCATGGACAAAAAAGAGCAAGAGATCCCCCCCCCCCATCCCTTTGTCCACGAAACCTCCATATGGCTTGGTGGTCGAGGTCCACTATCAATTCTATTACGGTGCGGTTTCTGTTCCATACCAATATATGCAACTTACACGGTAGATGGACATGTGCTGTTATTAATGCAGTCTGCCCCGTTCAAACAGGGTGCTCACAGCACCCCTCATCAGCCCACATATCATGTGGGCCATGTTTACACCCACAGCGTGGATTTCGGTCCCACAGTAATAGTCAGGTCTCGTGCGACAAGTTCTCAATTCCAACGGGCGGTGAGCTTTTCCGGGGAGACAATTGAAATTCAGCCCATTGCTAAGCACCAGAGAGTGCATGCCGTGCCACCAAAGCACTTGCCACCAATAAACAAACCTTGTAAACAATCGTGACCCAAATCTTGGAAAATCAAACAATAAATCCTAACATATTGTTCCAAGTGTGGTGTGTTATATCTCCACCCGTAATCAGTGGGAGCATGCCATTTTCAACTTGTTGCTGTGGGCCTTTTTTCCTTCCCCATTGCCCCAATGCTCAGGGGGCTCATGCAATCTGGGTTTTGGTTCTGTGGCCAAGACAGAAAGGAAAAAGAACCAACATCCTGCAACATGTCCCAAGGAAGAAAAAGTGCCAGATGCATGACCTTCCCTCCTCATGAACCCCCTCCCCAACCCCCTGTCTGGGTTCACCAACCCCAATCAGCACTTAACCCTTTGGTAGCCCCTCTAGAGACCCCACTTTACAATGATTGTTCACCATAGTGCCTGCGCTTTGTGACACGCATTAGAATTAAAAAAATGGAAGGAGGAGGTCCCCCCCCCCCCGGGTCCACCCCCCCCTTCAGACCCTCCCCCCCTCCCCCTCTTCCAATGCAGGTGGAAGCCTGAGTTGGGGGCCTGGGTCTGCCTCATCAGGATCCTCTTCTTCTGCGTCTGATTCAGACTAAGGACCACTGCCCAATATGGATCATTGCTTTGAGTTGCCTGTGCACTGTACACCCTTTGACCACCAGAAATTAACAGCAACCATCCAGAGAGCACCAGGAATCAACAGCAACCATCCAGAGGCCACCAAGAATCAACAGCAACCATCCACAGCCCACCAGCAATATAGGCCAAAGACTTTTGCGGTGCTGAAACCTTTCAAGGAGCAGTTGTCAAGGAGGAGGGTCACCCCCCTCCCCCTCTTCAACCCCCCCCCCCCCCCCGGTTCCAACCCCCCCCCCCCCTCCTCCGCTCCAATGCGTGTCTGGCCAAACCCTAATCACCTGATACAACGCCAATCCCCGCCAATCACCTTCGGTGGTGCAAGTGCTGCGCGAGGGGATGGACATACAGTACACACACTATGGACAAAGGGAGATGGAGCGGGGGGTGGGCGGAAACATGATGTGCTTGCCACAAGGAGGAGTGAGCACGGGTGAGGCAGGTTGAAGATTATTATGTGCCCCCTGGCGGGGAATTGACTGTGCAGGTCGACATCTTGGGGCCCAACAGCCGCTGTTGGGGAGGGCTGGGGTTGGGTGTCTGCCTAGACGCACCTGGCCAATGGTGAGGGCTGTTGCCCTACTCTGTGTGAACCTGACACAGTGCAGGCAGTGAAACAGGGACAGTCTGGGGGCTCTGCTGGCACACTGGTTTTGGCTTCGATGCTGGGTGCTTTGAACATTTGTGCAGTTTTTGGGCTAATCAGTCGCATTTGAGAATCTCTTTTTTTTCTGCGTTTTTTTGGAAAACTGCTTTGGGGACCCTTTCAGCGGATACTGGGCCCATGTAGTCAGGGCTATGACCCCCTGAAAGCCCCGAAATCGCTGTTTGTTGGTCGTTCAGTGGCCCTCGAAAATTGTTTGGGTCGTCATTTGGTGACAATATGGGTACTCTAGCACCTACAGTGACCCACGTAGTGGCTGCTATGCCCATATAGCTGGGGTCATGGGCCCCTAAAAAGCCCCAAAATTGCTGTTCAGTGGTCGTTGAGAATTTTTGAAAATTTTTGACTTTTTCACACAACCTTTTGTCAGCTGTCAAGGGCTTCGCGGGTTAGGGCTTTACTACTAACGAGGGCACACGTCTTTTAAAGTCCCGGATGCTCTTGGGCCCCATGTGGCTTGGGGTCTTACAGGGTTCGTGTTGCCCTAGCCTTGTAGCCCTATTGCCTCCGCCCTTGTGGCCTCCCAATCAAGTCACCTCACCTGACGCCCTGCCCATGTGCCTTGGCTAGTCCCCCCCTCCCCATGGTCATGGGGCGGTTTGGCAACCACTCATGAGACACTTTGGTGAGTTTGCTTTTGTTCTTACTACATCTTTTGGCTGCTTCTCCAACACCCGGTGGTGGCTGTCTTGCATAGGTGTTTCATTAGCAGAACTAGGTTTGACTGCTTGAAATAGTGTTATTACCCAAGAAAATAAAAAGGCTGCTTTGGTGCTGGCTCCACAATATGCCGGTCACATGTGCCGCCCTCTTTGGTAGCCGGATTTCGGTGACCTTTGGTGACCGGTCATTCGGTAGTTTTAACATTTGGTGACTTCAGTGACCTATATTTTGCAATAGAAGAAGGGAACAACAATGGGCATGCAGAAGCCATTGTGGAACAAGGGGTAGGCCGTGTAATAGGGGTTGTGTACCGACCAAATTTGAAATTTATTAAAAGTTAATTAAGGACTTGGGTGATTTTGGGCCAAAACACCCAAATACAAAAAAATTTTAAATGTGAAAATTAATTCATGAGCCACTTGGCAGTGCATTGTAGGAGGATACAAAAAAATATTAATGAGGCAATTAAATTAATTTTTCTTGGTACTGTGTGTTAGCTCTACAATTTTCTGCCTGCTGTGTCTGCATGCGCCATGCATAGATGAGACACGGTGTCAAATATGATGCGTTGTTTGGGGGGTGTTACGGGTGGTGTTGTCTGAATCAGTTCCAAGAGGTGTTGTGCTGTTGCTCATTGTGTTACACATGACTGTACTGCCTGTGTGCATTCATCTTCTTCCGGCAGGCTTTGTTTGTGCATAGAAAACCAATTTTCTCACGAAGACAAGTGACAAAAAATACAAAATTGAACCCCCGCCAGCCAAATTGTATACCAGTGAATGTACCACTGGACCACTGCCTAACACTGATATAATACGGACCATGTACAGACCGAGGGACGAAAATTTTTTCGAAAATTGCGAGATATTTTGGGTTTCCACATGACTCCAACAACAGAGCAACCACAAAGAAGGTGTGTTTGGGGCTCGGGACTGAGATCCACCTTCCAAACGAAACACCCCAGAAGGAGGCCTAGTATGGTGAGGGCTGATGACCCTGGCCAATTTCAGAAGTAAGGGCTATTTGGAGCAGATTGGTACTGAGGTGGGAGACCACTTGTTTTATGCCAAAATTAATTAATTCTGCTGCCCAAACAACCAAAAAAACAACATACAAAATTAAAAAAAAGTGCAAAAAAATTAATGCCACCCATTTCAAAAGCAATAAATAAAAAATTTTGAATTTGGTCGGTATGCATTTTTCCGTGCACTATTTTCTTGATGTCCTACCATGGTTATGGGCTCATGCCCCAATTTTTGGGTGCACAAGGATATTTTTGTATGCGTAAGCCATTTATTGTCCAATGCAAGTGGGTGCCCACCTGTTTTGTACAAGTGTGACATCGAAAGGTAATCTTCTGGGTGTGCTCTGAGAAACAACACCATATGCAGCATGGCTCTCACAAAGCATATGTGCCTTACTGCTTTAATGGAGTGCCTGTGCCATAGCAATCGATTGGACCGGTGACGAATGGAATGAATTCCCGCAGCTGTGACTGCAATCTCTCTCCTCACCCCAGCTGACCTCTTGGTTCCCGCGCAAGGAGCTATTGCGCTGACAAAAGGCAGTCCATCAGAGCCTGAGCCAACATGAGCCATCAACAATTGGACAGCAGCGGCAAGACACAGTGCTTCTGCTCCCTTGAGCTCTGACAGAGGCATGCAGACAACTTTTGGGGGGAGGGAGGGGCTCGCCCTGAGTCCAAGTACCAACAAAAACAGCCACATGCAAACTCAACCATTGACCTTCTTGGCATTTGCTTGGATGTCACTGGTTGCTTGCCTGGCACATCCTCAGTCCAGATGGATTTTGGGTCCAAGTCTTCCCAGCTTGCAAAATATCTAGATGCCGGGTTCGGACGCAAGCCCCTCATTCCTGACTGCATTCTGGGAAGCAACTTCAAATCTCCTTGGAAATGTCAGGGGTTGTCTTCGATGCGACGGGGATGCATTTGTCACGTGATGCAGGCCTCAGTAGCCAACACCACATTCATTGGCCGTTTCCAAAGCTTTGTAAAAAAAACTGAAAAAAAAGAGGAAAAAATTTTAAAAACTGGAAAAAAAAAGTGCAAAAGCCTTCATACAACCTGAAAAAATTTGTAAAGGAATTTTTAAACAAACTATAAAACGGATTTCTGGATGCATGCTGTCATTTCCAAAAGGCTGTTAGATGGTTCCTATTATTTCTTGGCGGGTTTTTGAGGCTTGTTGCTAATTGTTGGCGGCTTTTAGATGATTTGATACACCCATTTTGCAGGAAATCAGTTACCATCCATGCAAAATGCAAACCCTCAAGGAACAGCACACGTTGGTTTTGAGATGCATGATGTTCATATTTTGTTTCAAGCTAATTTTGGCATGATGGGCTTTGTAGCGAGGGTCATTTGCCCTTTGGTTTTCAGAATAGTGCACCATCAGAATAGTACACCATGTCTTTCTGCATGCACCATGCACAGTGTAACACATAAGTAACACCCTTGTCCAAGCAACACTAGGCGTTGGTTCTGTCCATTTCTGGTCATCTACTGTTGCTTGGACAAGGGTGGGGGATACCAAGGCAGCCATGTGGGCACACTGCATAGGAACGAAAAAGAAAGAGGAAGAGCAGTCAAGGGAAATCAAATGGCAGTTGTGGGATGAGTGTTGATAAACACAAGGACAACCACAACCACAGCAATGAACCCTGAACGTACGACAACAATAACAACAATAACAACAACAATAACAGTAACAATGACAACTTCATGCATCAGTTTGGAGTCTATTACCACGGTCCTCATCATCATCATCATCATCATGTTCATCCTCATCATCCCTATCCCTGTCGTCATCCCTATCATCATTACTATCATGATCATTGTCATTCATGAATCCAAGTCATTCATGAATCAGAGCGGAGCCTTCTTTTTCATCATCACTATCGCAACCACCACCACCACCACCACCACCACCACCACCACCACCACCACCACCACCACCACCACCACCACCACCGCCACCACCACCACCATTGGCGTCACCATCGTGATAGTTATTATCGCCATCATCACCAGCACCACCACCATCACTATCCCTAACTGTCAAGGTTTGCATGTCATCTGCTGGTATTCCTGCTCACATTGGGAGGGGAGGTGGATTGGCAGCAACGTGCCTTGGAGGAGTACACTGGGTCTTCATCCGGTGTACTGCTGGTCTTCACTGGTTGCTTTTGGCAGAAGACGCTGCTGTCAGACCACCATGTGCCACTGGTGATGCTGGTACTGATATTGCCACATCATTTTGGCACCTTTACTGTCCCTCTCCACCCTGACTGATTTCATTCTGCTGCATGCTTCCATGCCACTCCAATGGAACATCGCTTGTACCACAGCCCCGCGTAACCCCCGTGCTCCACCCCACAGATGGCAGACATCTGGTGCAAGACAGTGCAAGAAAAGGAGTACGTTGGCTTTTTGTCCAAGCTGTTCTTTGACATGAAGACCACAATGCGCCTGATGCGTCTGGACTATGGCAAGGCCAATACAAACCAGAAACCCCGATACCTGGGTCATTTGCCTGAGGCCTCCCGGAAGGAGGCCTCTCAGAAGTTAAGTATTCGCCATCAGTCCCTCAGTCAGGGCAAGGATGGCTCTGCACAGGTGCCCGGGCTGAATCCTTGCCTCTGGCCCTGTTTCGTGTCTCCCGCTGGCTGACCGTTCTTCCACGGCTCTGAGGGGGCGTACCGTGCGCTGTGCGCGCGCTGTGCACGCGCTGTGCGAAAAGTTGGCCGTTCTCCACCACCGGGAGTTCAGTAAGTTCAGAAGATTGGAAGGATGTCATTGAATGGCTGCTGCAGTGGACGGGGCTATAGGGGGCAGAATTTAGGTCCCTGGGACCCATGGCAAGCATCAGATGTTTGAATTTTCGAGATTTGAATTGGTTGTGCATGATTCCGCAGATGGGTGGTTTTCGGGGCTGTTACCCGGATAATCACCGTAATAGTTGGCGCTGTGCGCGCGCTGTGCCCACGCTGTGCGAAAACGCCCCCTGAGAGCCATGTGGGGCTGCTTGTGTGTCAATTGCTTTCTGAGGAGCACGCGGCAGGCAGCGGGAAGTCAGGTCGTTAATGGGGTTTCTCCTCGTGGCCCAGAGTCTCTTGCTGCCGTGTTGTATATGTTGATGGCACCTCTCAGATGCACCAGTACAATTGCGCTGCATCGTGCTTTCCCTTGTCATGCTCAGCGTTCCAGCCTGTCCAAAGCAGGCCAAGGCCGGCGTGGTCATGGCTCTAGTGATTATGGCCCTGGTGATGGCCAGGGCCAGGGCCAGGGCCAGGGCCAGGGCCCGGGCCAAGGCCAAGGCTTTGGTGATGAATACAATGAAAGGACTTCCCGGGGGCAGTACAGGCACTACGACGGCCAAGCAGGGCACTACGATGGTCACGGTCGTGATGCTTACGGTGCAGCCGGTATTGAGGCTGCAGCTGGTGGCACTGGGACTGAAGGTGGAGGTGGAACTGGTCATGGGCGGAATGGGCAGTACTACAATGGCAGCCACCGCAAAAGGTAGCATGTCATGTTTGCCGTGTTGATCAACCCTCAGCCTGTGGCATGGGAAGGGAGGGGGGCCATCCTTCTTTGTTCAATTGACTTTTTGCGTTCTTGCTTGTGTGCCCCCCTCCCCTCGTCGACCCAGAGGAGGTGCCACCGACAAGTCTATCAGGCGGCTCCACCCACTGGTGATCCACGCCATTGACCCTCACCACCATGGGAACAATGCAACGTTGTTGGCGGTATTTGATCTTGCAACTCAGTCCATCAGGACTCATTCCAGCATCATCATTTGTGTTTGTTTGGTGATTCTGCACCAGACCACAGCAGCTGGCCCCACGACAATTCTTTCTGTTGCTTTCTACACACAAGAAGACTGTGCGTTGAGGTAGCCTCAGAAGGGGAGGATGACTAAAGTAAATTTTGTGTGCTAAACATTGGCGGCTTGATTGTGTGATTGTGCGCTTGGGCGGATGGGATGGGGATTCGATGCTTGTTTGCCCCCTTGGCTTTGTAGCCCTGCACATGTACCTCGGTTTTTGTGTCCTGGCTTGCTGTTTTTTTGTGAGACAGTTGTGGAGCTGCTGACCTTCTGCATTTATGCATTACCATGGCAGAGAATGTCAGTTCAGCTACTTTTAGGCTACCTTGAGAACACATCTCAGACGTCCCACAGCTTTCCGTTGACCAATTTTTTTTTGGTTAGGTTTAGGTTTAGGTTGGGCTACCCTTTTTGATTGCTGTTGCTTGAGTAAAGGATGTCTACATACTCTCTGCCATTTTGGAGTCCGGATCACGGGGGGTGCCCACCGCCTGCGACCGCCTGCGACTGCTTAAGAAAATTTTCGTACATGTCTACGGATGGCATAACCCATACACTCACTCCCCCACTCCCTCTAGCCCGCCTGGCCTCCCTCCCTCCGTCCCTCCAAGTGTGCAATGCATTAACCCATTGAAGGAAAGACATATCACAATTGTCTCTTGCACTAAATAGTAGCACTGGCAATGGCTTGTTGTGGTTGGACGCAAGGCGCCTTGGCCTTTTGCCACTTGGCACGATGAACACGCACCTTGCTAGCTTTCATTGGATCCGTCGCTTGCCCCTTTGTTGGGCCGCCTTTTGCAGGGCATTGCACGTGCGCTCATTCCTATCTTTTCGAACATTCAAGATGCCTTGCAACGCCGGCGACCTTGAGACGGCCTAGTGGTCATTGTATCCCTCTTCCTCGGGTGCTAGATGATGGCCATGACAAGAACGCAAGACGCAGGCAACCACCGGTGGCGCATCAAATTGTGAAGCCACTGGAGGATACCCATTTTTGCGCCAGGCTTTTACATAAAGGTCACGAAATACTTTTTGGGCCTCACGTGCACGACAACGGACATCAACAATGGGAATAGGAACCGATTTACCGCGGTAGCAAAATTTGGTCTTTTAGACCCCATTGTCACTTTTTTTCATAGTCATGACGTCATCTACCTATGCAATTGTTACTTTCGGGTACAAAACCTTTTTTTTTCGGTTAAAATAAAAATGTGGTGAAAACTACTTTCATCGCAAAGAGCACAAGAAAATATGTGCGTAGAGGGGTCACAAGCCATAGTACAATTGCGTGGAGCCCTCAAAAGGGGGTTTTTGGCCAAAAAAGGGCATCTTAAGCGCTTGCGACCGCCTGCGACCGCTTGCGACAGTGGGCACCCCCACGGAGGGGAAGAATGGCTACATATACCTCTACTTTATGTGTCCCCAGAATCGGGAGCGGAGCAATGACTGCATAGGAGTACCCTTAGAGGAGCAAACTGTGTCTTCAAGCCCCCGCCACCCCCAAGCATGGCCCGAGACGAGCTTTGGAGGTTCCATGGGTTCGACACCTCCCACAAGGGACCGGCCCTACCCACAGACCACAGTGCCCAGCCACCCGAACGTTTCCCAAACAAGGCAAAGTACCTGAAAATGCTGTGCACCACCCATGTGTAACAGTTGGTGATCCAGAAGCCTTGGGCCCTGCGTTACATTGGTGGTGGTGGGCACCCGCCAAATTTCACTGTCATGGGAGGGAGGGACGCCAAGGGGCAGTTGCAGCACTTGTGAGCAGAGGGACAAATGTGCCACTCTCGCCTGCCAACAATATTTTCCTCCAGGGCTTTGGGGGAGCCTTAAGCGCAGTGCGCGCGCAGTGCGCACGCAGTGCAACTATTTGGGCGTCTGGCCGTACTAGAGACCCATACTTTGAGATACTAGGGGCCCCTAGGGGCATCATGGTGACCCCTAGCGCAGGTTTTGCAAGACGTAGCACGTTTGGGTCAAGGCATGGCAAGGTGTAGCATGGTCGTGTCAAGGCATGGCAAGGCGCAATGCTCGTGTGCACACATTGATCTATCGTGCTTGCACATATGCTACAGGACTTCACACCCCCCTCCTCCTTTCTTAGACACACTTTCTTCATGGATTTGAGTCTTGGCGATGGGGTGTTCTACACCCGCTCCAACGGCGTGCGAGTTCCTGCCACGGTGGTTGGGATGGCGGGAGATGGGCTCATCCACTTGGAGTACTACCAAGATGCACTACGGGTGGTGAATCGCCAATGCAAGATGGAGTCCATGTGTACTTAGTTGACAATGGAACAGAAAGACAGTTGTGTGTTCTTGAGGGTGGCGACCAATGCGCTGTTCATGGCTTTTCCAGTTGTGCATGATGTGTGTTATGTGAAGGGAAGGTAGTTTGCAACTTTCTTGAGCCGGGGCAGTTTGGGTCACCTAATTCTAAGGGCGTTTCCAAGGGGTTTGCTTGGGGGCTCTTCAGGGGGAACATAGTCTAAAAGTAGTGCGCAGTGCAAAGATTCCCCCTTTGGATGAGCAAAGCTTTACTCCTGAACCTGAAAACTCAAACCAGTGCATAACCGGAAGTGCCAAATCACACTTACTCAGCCTTTATGGCACCCCTGCCCCAACTGGGCTTTAGGTGGTGAGGGGCCAGCAGGTACTGCCAACTACCGAGGTTCCCTGACCCCCACCCCAGAAGACACCCCAAGGGGATTTATACTACCGTTTGGGGGCTTTCATCGCCATGTCCATGTGCAATGGTGAGTTGGCCCTGTTGTGACCCAGTGTATGTGCGATATCACATGCCATCACATTCTGTAGCTCCCAAGACTCCGATTTCGGTCCTAATTATGGCTCTGATGGCCTTGGCCAACACAGAGCGGGCCCTCAAGGATCCAATTATGATGAATCTGGTGAGTTCGTCCCACATCCTCCGACATATCCCAAAGGCCCGGACGCCTCTGCAAGGCATGTCCGCAACGGCAATGGCGGCCATTTGTCCAAGAGCGCTTCCAGAGACAGCGGGTATGTTGGATCGATTGTGGGTGTGTTGTAGGCTTTGCATGCTTGGGTGAGGATGAGATGCATTTCAAGTAAGGATTCAGATACACATTTTGTGGTAACATAGTTGAACTTGAGGTGGGATGAAGATGGGCTCCAGTAGATACGGTGTGCTCATGAGGCGTTGGGTGAGGATTCAGACCCTCGGCCACTTCACTGATTTGATGTGCCTGGCACTGGCCCTGTGCATAATTTTTGTCCTCATTGCCAGTGGCTCATTGAACTCAAGAAATACCAAGTTTTGTGATCCTCACCGACTGTGGACCTGTCAATGGCGACCCAGTAATCGTGCAATTGTTTCGCTTTGCTCTGCTGTTGTGCCCCTTGGCTGCAGATAGGGTGGCATCTGAGTGGCTTGCTTGCCTGCTGCCCGGACTATCACAGGCTTAATGGCGCTTTTCTTTTGTGCAGTTTACTTGATGGATCACTCAATGCAAGAATGCGCACTGCAAATCTCTCAGATTTGGGTATGTTGCATTGTGCTACCAGTGCGATGTGGGCCAGTGGCTGTCACAGCCTGTTGGATGAGTGCACTGATTGTGTATTGTCTCATGTTCTCCTCAGACCTCGCCTCGATAGATTCCGAGATGGAAAGAGAAATGCTCAAATCTCGATATCACCAAAATGGCCACAGCCCGCAGGTCCAATGCTTGCCTTCACCCAGTGCGCATGTGTCTTGCCATGCAGTATTTGCACGGTGTCCTGCTGTGTGAAGTGCTGTGTGTTGCGAGTACATTGATGCGTGTTGTATGTTGTCTGTTGTGGTAGATTATGGAATTATGTGACCATCCTAGCTCCCCGGATTTTGGAGACCTTCTGAAGAGCTCCAATTTCCCCGCTTTTCCATCCGGAGAGTGCGGTGAGTAAACAGTCCCCCCCCCCCCCCCAACCACCCTTTTTTTGCAATGTCCTCTTCAAGGTCCTTTTGGTGCGTTTCAACAACGTCAGGCTGAGGCTGAGGCCCCATGGGGTTGTGGACACCAAAAAACTGCGGCCAAGCACTGAGCGTCGCTTGCATAGGCAAACTGCAACTGGGGCAGCCATTTATGATGCTGCCGCTTGGCAGCGAAAGCTGCTTGATGTTGTGCAATGTGCATGTGAAAAGTTGTGGAATTATGTAGGCAAGCACATGGAGTTGGCAAAGCAAGCACGGGTTTTAGATCCCACTATCATGGCAGCACTTCCCGGCGACATTAGTCAGTTCCCTCTCATCTTTCCAGACAACTTGCAGAGTGCCATTGTAGGTAATGGTGAGTGGGAGTTGTATCGAGCGAGTGTGCAGCCTTCAACCCTGAAATTTGATATCCTACTATGGTGGGAAGCCATGAAGGAACAGCTGCCCCATATGTATCAATGTACCTGTCAAATTCTTGCCATTCCACATACATACATCTTGTGATGTCGAGCGCTCATTTTCCATTTTGAAAAGGGTGCAATCGGACAAACAAGAGAACATGAAGGAGGGCACGCACAAGGCATGTGTCTCTTTCTGCTTCAATGGTGTGGTCCCGCCATAGACCATGAGACAATTTTGGAAGAGTTTGCCCAACAGAATTTTGTGTTGTGCTTTGTATGTGGAGTTGGGCACCTGCATACCATCTGTACCGTTATGAATTATCATTTCCCCCTGCTTTTCCCCGCTTTTCCGCGCTTTTCCGTGCTTTTCCCCACTTTCCCCGCTTTTCCACACCATCAATGTCGTCCGGAGAGGTCCGGAGATGGAGAGCTAGGATGCCTGAATTATGGAATAGTGAACGACACACACAGTGTAAAATGATGTGTGTCATGCCGCAGTGTAAAATGATGTGTGTCATGCGGATGCCCAGCACAGTGTGAATTGCGGTGCAACACGCAGTAGTGTCCCGTTTTGTGGCAATGTGTGCCATGGATTTTTGCGTCATGGTACGTGAGCAAATCTGTTGTCATTGAAGATTGCTGTGTGATGTATTGTGCAATCATTTTCAACGTTGCATATTGTTGGACAATGTGGTGGGACAAGGTACCCTGGAACTGCACAAACCAGCTTCAATTGCCTGTGATGGACCTCTTTTTTTTTTTTTTTTCCCTTTTCTTTTTTGAAAAGTACAACAATTGCACAAGTGAAGAATCAGGGTTGGCGGGTTGGAAACACTCCAATCACATTGCATAGGTGCAGTGGAGAGAGCAATGAAGGAGTGCATGATGCAGGGGAACACCACAAAACAAGTCCAGCCGATACCCCCCCCCCCCCATCTCACACCCCACACACACTGCCCAGGGCTGTCTTTAAGGAAAAAGATATTTCCTCTTCCTTCTGCGTGCTCTTTACCCTCACTGTATCCTGGCGTCAGTGATCTTCGGAAAAATGTTTGTTTTGTTCGAGGAGAGCAGGTGCCAATTTGGACCACTGCCCATGGGCGTCCGAACTGTGCACGGTTGGGCCTCGCGCACAGAACATAAGCGACGCATGCGCATTACGCACTGCACTGCCAAACACATGTAGCAGGTCTGCGGTCAACCCACGGCGGCCAGAGCTTAACTGACTGCGGTTGATGGTCAAATGAAGCTGGTTCACCGGTAAGTGACAGTGGATACAGCCAGTGCACTGTTGAAGGTCAGGTGTACTGGAGTCAGGCAGATTTTTTTTTTGCAATTAGGACAGCCCTGACAATGCCACCAGATGGGCTGCACCTCTTCTTAATCGCCTCAGCTCAGGACCTATGCCAGGTGCTCATCTCCAGATGCATTCTTCAAGCATTGCCATTGGCTCACGTGCATTCCGCTGCATGGGGGTATGTATACATAGCTGCCCCCTCAGCATGACTAAGCGGCGTTTGCTGTTCATTTTTGCCTCTTATGTCAGGATCCTTCCCTTGCGAATGAAATGCGCAAGTCCACTGATGGAACCGCATCCTGGCATGGCAAGCAAGGTCATGGTCGTGGTCGTGGTCCTCAGTCAATGCGTGGTGAAAGGGGGCAATATGATGGCAACACATTCGCTGACCAGGATTTTGACAGTCGGCACCTACATCCAGATGGTGTGCATTTTGTTGCTGGATGTGATGTTGCATTAGTTGCCCAAAGCCTTCTCCCCCCCCCCCCCTGTCCTTACGAGGATAAGGTGCTGAAAGGTAGGTTCATTCAGAAAACTGTCATGTTCATGAGTTGCCCATGTTTCATGTTGGTTGCCCCTGTATTTTGTTGCTCTCTGTGTCCCTCTGATCGGAGTGAAGGCACCGTGTGCAACGTGTTTTGTGTAACCCATTGAATCACCTCAAAGAGGGTGGTGTTAGATCAAGCGAGGCGTGAACGCCACATACCCCCCATTTTGGGGAGACATTTGCGTAGCATACCCCAATGCATGATATCGGGTGTCTAACCCCGAGTAAAATCATCATGTTGGGAAACAAAGTCATCCCCCAATGAATTTTTCAATATTGACCCTTCTATCCCCCCCCCCCCCACCCCCCCGCTATTTGGGTAACATTTTTTTTGGGAGGGGAGGGGGCTTCAAAACTTGGTTTGCAGGAAGCTGGCACTGTACGTTGATCCAGACCCAGGTCCTCTTGAATTTCTTCCTTCTGTATGGACCAATGGCGGGGTCTCCTGGTTCTATCTGTAAGCCCTATGGAGTCTGGACCCAAAAACACTTTTTCGGCTCAGAATTGAAAAAACCAAAAAATTGGTGATTTTCACCCAGTAGGGGGGGGGGTTGATCCCCCACCCCATCCCCCAACCCCACCAAAACAAAGTGTGTCTCAAGTGTGGGGGCTTTGGGGGTTTACGGCCAAAAGTTGGGGGATGCATTTATTGGACAAAATAATTTTACAAGGGGTTAAACCAAAAATCCGACCCATGGGATGCGGTACGCGAATAGGCCAAAAAGGTGGTCCCAAAAGGTGGTTATGTGGCGTTTTCCCATTTTTGCGGACCTGTGTGGTTTTGATCTAACAACCTGTGCGAGGTGATTTTTCAGCTAACCCATGCTGTCCTGAAAACAGCCAAGTGCTCAGCGGTGGGGCCCATAGGAGGGCCAATCTTGGAATCTTGTGTGGGCCGAGTGGGACGGGCGCTTGGGCAGTTTATGCAATTGTTAGCTGTTTTTGCTATGTCAGTGGTTTTGGCAACCTTGGTGATTCTGTGGTACCCACTCTAAGGGGTGCAACTGGGGATGTTGTGACAATTTTTGCATACTAGGATACCAAAGGACGTTTTTGCGGCCTCTAGCCTTGTGTTGGACCTTGATGGATCGGCTGGATCATCATGCTACATGATCAGGAGATGCCAACTCAAAACCAACTCCAGTTGCAAACTCAAAAACCAGTTGCACAGTTGTGTTTGCAAACAGCTTGTAGTGAGCTCATTTTGACATTGCTTTTGGTTTGAAAGTCAGTTTTGGTGTGAGAATCTAAAATCATAACCTTGAGTGGGGAGTGGATAACGGATGATGGATGATGAGGTTCAAAAATTCCAAATCGGAGAGACTGGATCTAAATGAACAATTCCAAAACCTTTTGTATCATTGTCTGTGGTACGACCTGGGTGTTTGTTGTTAAAGATCCGAGTGTACTACATAAGCAACAATGGTGGTATTTGAAGGGGAAATGATATCAAGGTGTGCCAACGTGATGATATGGATCATCCTGTGCATGCAAGTAGTATATAAACATGTGTCATGTGTCATGTTGTTGACAACATGTGCATGTGCAGGGGAAAGGATACTACAAATTTAACAAGGTAGATCATCATGTGCAAGAAAATCTGTCGCTATTCGTGCACTACTATTCCGGCCTCATCGGTCTTTGTTTTGTTCATTACCTGTGTCAGCCTTTTTTGTTTCCTCTTATCACTTCCCTATGGGCCGACAACGGGAGCCATTTGACCCAGCCAAGCACACTAGGTGCAAATGTGGGTGGTTTGCAACAGTCTAGAGCTGGCGTATTTTGACGTGGGATTAGTTTGAGAGTCAGTTTTGGCCCAAGAATCTAAAATGGTGCCCGTGATTGGGGATTGGATAATGGACGATGTTGATGGATGATCCCAGAATCAGAATTGCGAAATCTGAACTTATGGGAGCTGCTTATACCATTGTGCCGGCAACCAACTCCAACAATTTGTACAGTTGTGTCTAGTTGTGTCTGCAATAGTTTGCAGTGGGCTCATTTTGACATTGATTTGGTATGAAAGTCAATTTTGGCCTGAGAATCTAAAATCATGACCCTGCTTGGGCAGTGGATGATGGATGATGATGCTCGATAATTCCAAATTGGAGAGGCTGAATCTCAATGAACAACTCGATGAATCCAAGAACTACTTATACCATTGTGTCTGCCACATGCAACAGTCTACAATTAGTGGAACGGGGGGGCACCTAACACAGTGCGCGCACGGCAGAGATTCGGCCGCCTAGCCCAAACCAGCAGCCACAGATTAACCGATTAACCAGTGGCAAGGGCGAAAGAGCAATACTTTCCCTCTGCCATTTGGACAAGGGTGGGAAAAATCCAGCAAGGAGACCCCAAACTAGGATGGTGGTTGCCTTGAGAGGGGACAGATAGGGCAAGACGAAGGCCGGGGGGGAGGGTGGGGGCTCCCTGTACTCGACCCGACCCGAACATGTTGTACCTCATATGAAGACGGGGAAGAATGGTAAAATCTACCTGTTGACAAGCTCGAACAACAAAAATAGGGGCCGCTTCATTGCATGTTCGAAGAAGATGAAAGATTGCGGGGCCCTTTGCTGCAGCACATGGCACCCTTGGTTCCTGGTCCCTGGGACATATGGAATGCATCAGACTAAAAAACAAAAATTCCCAGTATACCAGCACGGGTTGCAGGGTGCAGAGTTCAGGTCCCTACAACATATGGAATGCATCACACCCAAAAAAGATATTTCTTGGTATGCTAGCAGGGTTGTAGGGTGCAGAATTCAGGTCCCTAGGACATATGGAATGCATCAGACTGGGAACAAAAGAACAGTACCCCTGCCATCTGAACACCTAGGTCGGCTAAAAATGTCGTATCACACTCTGCCAATTTGCAGGGAACTTCCCATGTGAACATACTTTCTGATGACACCCATGCCCGCTTTCACCAATGTACACCTCCAGAAGCCCTCGGGCACCACAAGAAGGCCGGATTCCACCCTTTTGTGTGTTGGTAAATTTGTCATACCTCGTACTTCTGGAAGGAAAAAGTTCCATAATTGATCGGGTCTTCAATTCGGTTCTGCCCCCCCTCCCCCAGCCCCCCCCCGACGGAGGGGTGTCCGCTCTCGTTAGGGGGCATTTTCTGATGGGGTAAAAGCCAACCCATTCTAGGCAAAACACCATAAAAGTAGCGCACGGCGTGCACATGGTGCATATACTCCCCCTATCATGACGCGGGGTTGGTATGAAAGTGGGTTTTGGCCCCAGAATCCAAAATGGTGATTGTGATTGGAGATTGGATGATGGATTATGTTGATGGATGATCCCAGAATCGGAGATGCTGAATCTGAAACAATGCGAACCACTTGTACCATTCTGTGTGGAACCGTTGGTTTGGTGTGAACGTGAGTTTTGGCCAGAGAATCCAAAAAACCGTCAGTTGATTGGCGATTTGATGCAGGGGGTGCCATAAGGACACCCACCTTTTTTTTTTTACTATCGCATCCACTCTCTGATGTTGGGGAGACACCAGATCCTGAGGTACCTTAGTTGGTAGTTGTATCAAACTCTAATACCAAGGGTCCCAGGTTCAATTCCCAGTGTGTGTGCTCTTTTTGGCTTCGCTTTTGTGGTCTTTTTTATGTCTGCATGTTACTCCCAGGACTGTGTTTGGCTTCTTTTTTTTTCGTCTGTTTTATGTCCACATGTTACCCCCAGCGGTTACCCACCAACCGCCATCGCTTACCCACCAACCGCCATCGCTTACCCACCGACCGCCATCGTAGGGCGTATTGGACACTCCGAGTTTTTTTTTTTTCCACTACGGCACCCCCTGATTTGATGAAGGATGATGATGCTGGTTGATGCCAAAAGTGGAGATGCTTTATCTGAACCAATTCCAAAAACCCCCATTGTAGTTGTGTCTGCATCAGTCCAGAGACGACCTATTTTGATGCACCAGAAAGACATCTACCTGGGTCACAAGAAAAGAAGTTGCTTGGGTTACACTTTTCCGTCAAGGGGTAAATCAAGAAACAAGTATCAGTCCAATCAGTCCAATCAGTCAGGGTATTAGCCACATTCAAACCGCGTTTGGAGTGCGGCCCTGAAACACCAGGGGATATGCAGCCACAATCCACACTCTTTTTGGGTGTGGCCCTGAGACGGCATGGGATATGTAGCCACATCGTCATAATTGCCATTTCAATCTACTTTTAATTCTGGCCTTAGTCAACCATGGGAACCCTGGCAAGCATGGCATCTTGTTTCTTTGTGCTGTACGGCCTGCTTGGGGCTACAAACTCAAACACTTCTTTCACCGCCAAGCTTGGCATTGCAGCTCTCCGCCTGAGCCTTTTTTTGCCGGGGTGGGAGCAGATTTAGGTCAAAACATTTGCTGGCAATCTGCATCTGCTTGAGGGACAAGCACACCGCAGAAAATACTGGTGATTTAATTCTGGGTCGCTCCTTCCAGGTGTTGTCCGTCTTGATTTTTTCATGTTTTGTTGCTTCTTCTGCCAAAGTCCAATTTTTTGCTGCAGGTGGTACACACTGAATTTGGTCCTCAACAGAATGTTAATCAAGTGACACAAATTTCGAGTAGCTTCTGGCATTGTGTCCATCTTGAGTGCACTTCAGGCTCAAATGTTCGTTGTTTGTGCCCAATCTTAGGCCCAGTGAGCTTCTGGGTAGAGGGTAGGGTTGTGTGAGGGTGGATATCTCATCACATATTCTCCCATTAGGTGCCTCACCACGTAGTGGAATGGGCCGTGATGGAATGGGCCCTGGTGGAGTGTCTTCTGGCCGCAACGGGGCTGGGGGGGCATATGGTGGTGATGGCCACGGTGGTCTAGCAGCTGGTGGTGCTGTGCATGGGGGAGCTGGCTCTGCCCTCGGAGGCCACGGCGGCATGTCAGCAGGAAATGCACCTGGTGAAACTGTGCCACATGAACGTTTCCGCCATATTGCATTCAGTAAGGACTCTGGACGTTATGGAGATGGGGGCTCTCCCCGCTTTCACCGCACACATCCACCGCCGCCACCCACAAAGGGCGCGGAGCCCCATTGGCATGTGCCAAAGAAAACTAAACTCGAGGTATTCAGATTGGTGCCTTGCCATGCTTTCCACCTTCTGTGGGCTATTAGAAACGACCCATAAGGATGTTGTGGTTACCCTTCATCAAGGAGGTACAAGTGTGCCCTGTGCAGGCCTTTGCTTAGTGGCCTGCCTACCCTAGGGGGGGGGGGGCGTTGCCTTTTTGAAAAAGTTGGGTGCCTCCTTCAGCCGGGACCCCCCTCCCTGGGGTAGGGGTAGGTCACTGGTGGGTTCTTTTTTTTTTGTCCCCTTTGAGGAACGTCGGCATCAGGGCCCTGAACTATAGGGGTGTTGCTTGTGCTGTGCTGTGACCTGTGCCTGCTGTGCTGTGACCTGTGACAGCTCACCATGAAAGTAACATGCAAATGTGGCATGGTGGTTTCGGACCACGACAATGCCATGCGTGAACATTTGAAGTCCCAGGCACACAGAGAACGTCTGGGGAATGCTGCACAGGGGTAAAGTTGGCGTATTCTCTACTGCTTTCTATGGGTTGTGAGTGGGTGCCTCCTGAGGTTGAACCCCCCCCCCCCTATGGCGGTAGGCCAAGAGCTGTGCCTGCCCTTGTCATTTGACCCCCCCCCCCTCCTGTCGGTAAGCAAAGGCCTGGCCCTGTGCCACAATGTGCCACAAAGCCAAAATGTGTAAGCCCCTGTCTCAAACGGCAGGGCTTACTAGAGTGGATCAAGTGGATCTCAAGCCCGGGTGACACCACCCTCTGGCCCATCACATGGGTATCCCGGCCAATGTATGGGCCGCATGCATTGTGTACACCCCTGTCCACGTTGTGTTTTGCTGGGTCAGCGCACAACCACATCCATGCTCTGTGTGTGTGGGGGTGGGGGGGCATACCAGACCTCTTTATGATTTGCCAATAATTTCCTGTCTAGATGGCTCATTGGCTCATTGGCTCATTGCCGTGACGAACAGACCTGTGGAGCCCTGTTGCTGCCTCACTACGCGCCCTCTGGCTGTTTCAAGGTGCATGAGGAGTGCGCCCAGTTGGGCGCACACAAGATTTCTACTTCGGGGAAGCAGCAGCCGTAGGAGTACAAAGGGGCATGCACTTCACCACAGCCCAGCAACCCAGAAGTTGCTCTGTGGGACTCTCTGTCATTTGGCCATTGAGAACGGACGAGTACACAATGTGCTTGTGCAATTTTTCACCTGGAGCGGCAATCACACGTTCCCAAACCAATTGTATGGTGGCTTCACATAGGCTCAACAATGGCTCAACATGCATCAACATGGGCTCAACATGGGTTCATCATGGGCTCCATATGGGCTCAACATGGGCTCAACATGGGCTCAACATGGGCCCAACATGGTCTCAACATAGCCAATTCAAAGTAAATGGGTCATGCGTTCCGAATCAGAAGTGGCCATCTAACAACCAGTCACATAAAAACTACTGAAGGTTCAGTCTTCCTGGCACGCCTTACTACACTTCAAAGAGGACAAACAGTGCCCTAAAGGTCTTTCCCCCTGAATTAGTTGGAGGTGGGGCATGTTGAGGATTAGGGGCAAGTTTGGGAGGTAGCTGGAAGAGGACAATGGGGCATCCACTGTAGGGGGACTAGAGGAAGATGAAGTGGCGTCCACTGGTGGGGAAGAGGAAGATGAGCACACCGCATAAGGCAGGGCTGCCATCTTTTTTTTTTGGCTTTCTGCGCCACCCAGTCCAGCACTGCTCTTTGCTTACCATCCACAACGTGCATCAGTTGGGGGTGTTGTGCTGTACCAAAGTCATTGGCATAGTGTTGTGCCATGGAATACCAAAGGGAAATTGGGAGTGCTACATAACCAGTGTCGTGGAGTGTGCTGACCTTAGGTCAGGTGTTGTTGGCTGAAGGTTTCAAGATGTTGAATTAAAATTGCTGTTTGTCAGGTTAGGTCCCTGCACGTTGCCCTTTGTCCATGAAAACAAATTGGTTGTATTGGTGGGAGGGACTCTTTTGTCATAAAGAGGCCTACAGTGTAGGTGTCCTCGGGATAGAGCAGTGCTAAGCATGTCCCAAGGACCTCCAGCAATGCCGCGTACCTGGGAGTAAGGGAGCAAAGCTGTACCGACACACTGCAATGTCCGCTCTCACGGCCTGCTGGACTGATCATAACCCACATCCCCGGTCCAGAGCGAGTGGGAGATGCTGCTGTGCCTGTACGTGTGGGCCTGGGGAGGGCTGGGGGGGCATATTGGGACACCTGCTCACTCCACGGTTGGTTGTCACTGGGTTGTGTGTGCCCAGTGCCCCGGGCCCTAGCAGTGGGGCAGGGGAGCCCAACGTTGAGACTGCCAAGGGACAATGGTCAGGTAGCGTACACGCTCAAGTCACTGAGCGGGCATTGCACTGCCTCCCTACTGTGCCCCTAAGGGCCATGGGCTGGCTTCAAGGAAGGGCAAGCTGGCCGAGGGCGCTCCTTAACTGACCCCTGAGGGGTCATAGGTACTCCATTGTGTCCGGTAGGGACAGGCTGTGACCATGGGAACCTTGACAGCCAATAGCGGCCGTGTCCCAGCCCAGCCCAGCCTTCTCCCTTCCAGCTACTCAACCCCCCCCCCCCCATTTTGACTCATGTTTGTTGGGTGCTCTGCCCTCCTGACCCCCCTCCAGGTCCTTCAAGGGCTCTGTCACAGGAGCTCCTTTTGAAGGGGGGGGGGGCTTCAGAAAAGGGGTGTTGTCTTGTGCTCATACGGCACTCTGTTGGTGAGTCTGCTGCACCCTAGCATGAAATGTCTCACTGGATCTTCCAAGGCCTTGGGGCTCAGGATTCCAAACTGGCAGTATTTGTGAACTTCCTTTTCATTTTCCCTGCCTCACCTGGTGTTCCCCAACAACACCAGTGCCTCTTCTCAGACAGGAGAGAGCAAAATTGTTGACAGCATGATCCAATAGACAATGGAGACTGGAAAAGCTACCTGTGGAAGGATTGGTTTGCGGAAACAAGTCCAGCCAAGGCGGGAAGGTGAGGCTGTACTGTACAGGCTTGTTGCAGACTGGGATCGGTTTTGGGGTCATTTGGTATCACCTACGGCTTGCATACATCCTCCCAGAGAGCCGCTGCTTTGCCTTCTTTGTGAGATACCATGGAGAATCGCTGCCGCATCAGCGATGACAAAACCCAGGGACATACCAGGGTGTGCTGGCAATGATGACGCCCGGCAACAACCTGTTTGGAAGAAACAAAGATGACAGTGAAAACCAGCAGCAAAAACGAGGACAAGACAAATTAGGGACAAGACTTTCATGAGATACAATGCTGCATCTCACCAGGAAAATCAACCCTGCACCAGTGGAAAGAAAATGAACACAGTCATGGCATCATGGTCAATGGCAAGGCTTACCAAGACCGCCATGTAGTGAGCCCCAAAAAGATGCTAGCCCATCGTGAGTTCCCGTGCTGGGCCAGTGCTGGGCCACATGGACAAACCTCCAACGTCTAGCTCTCATACATGCCAGGTGGTATTAATTGGCCTGGCCGGGCCTCATCTCCACCCAGACATCCTGTGGCTCATGAAAGAGAAAAGAAATTTTTGGTGCAACCATTAAAAGAGTAACGTAACAGTGCCCAAAGAATGATGATCTAACACATGCTGGTGTACCAAATTAGCAACTGGACCCATTAACTGCATTACCAGTATCACAACGCAATGATGCCCTACAGGGGCATCAGTTCCTAGATCCCCCCCCACCCCATTTGAGAAACTCTTCTTCTGTGTCAGGGTTAAACTACTTGAAAGGTTCACTTACATAATTGTTGTGCAACAACTGTCGCACAGGGGAGCAGCTCTGATTTTTGATGTGTTATAAATTTTTGCAGATGTTTTTGTTGAGCAACGTTCTGACGAAAAAGCATCCCAGAATTACCATGTCTTTGGGGGTAATCCTGGTATGCCAAAACGGAGATCAAATTATACTCGTCTCAGCTTTTCATTTCTTTATGAACTGCAGTGTGTCAATGAGCGTTTCAACGAAGAAAGGTTTGTTGGACTATTTCACTGGAGCGATCTTGCTATTCCAATAATTTCTGAGGATGACTGCAAGCATACCCACTCGGTGCATGTAGTACAGAGCAGGACAGTGTTTGTTGCACTTAGGAATCACACTTTTGTTTTTATTAAGACAGTTTAGCCAAGTGGTATTCTGACATGCATGTGGTGCAAGAATTGACAGTTAGGCACCCAAGAAAGGAGAAAAATACGAAAAAAGAGTTCACATCCACAACCTGCAGAATCCACAGCCACCCAGCTAAGTAATCACCTCAACCGCCATTCACGTGTATCAGAGATCATACCGTTGTTCAGGTGCATGAGAGAGATGTTTGGGAGGAACTTGCAGATTCTGATGCCCGTATGGTCGCTTACAAGGACCTCAGCAACCGTCAAATATACGAGACTGAGTGTCAGCGCCTCAAAGTCAAGCCACAGCCAAGTCTTGTGCAATGTTTTTCTGATGAGCCCGGGGTCAGGTATCCAACCCTCTGTCCATGCCCATGCCCCAATATTAATTGTAGAATCTACTGCTACCAGACTTTCTCCCCCCCCCCCCCTTGTCGTTCCCCACCCCTTGTCGTTCCCCAGGGGGGGGTGGGGGACCGTCACTTGGTCAACCCAAAATTTTTCGTTGCGGCTCATTGTGTTGTTGTGTGGGTGACTGTGTTGTGGGGCACTGCCACTTGTATCCCTTGCACTCATGGCGGGACATTTTGCTTACTTTTGCTGAAATGGAACTTGACAGCACAACCATGTTTCCCCCTGGGACCGGACAAATGTGACGGATGATGATAGTGACCTGAATTCTGACACAGAGGTTGTGTGGGTGAAGAGTGCCCGTGGTGTATGGGGTCTGGGACACAGTTTTGGGAACAAGTTGTATTTTACAAGGGACATTCTCGAAGGGAAATGGGTTCCCAAAAATCTGCTTGCGCCTGCCAAGCCTCCTACCAAGAAGGCAAAACCACCACCCAAGAGTGCTGCCCAAAGCATTCCAGTGGAAAGTGGAGAGCATGTGCCAGAGTTCAAGGTGAAGTGGAGCAGGACCAAGAAATTTTACGCCGCGCCGGTCAAGGAGTAGGTCTCCGTACATGGGCAGCCCTTTGAACATATCTTATGCCTCATTCTTTCGTTTTATGCTGCAATTTCTGTGCCTGCAAATGTGCGTGTATGGTGGTAGTGCGGTCCCCCAGGGGGGGGGTGGGGGACCGTCACTTGGTGACCATCCCCCAGGGGCTGGGGGGGGGGGCGTCTTCCCTGGGGTGGGGAACGACAAGGGGCGGGGGAGGGGGTACAACGACGACAATGGTTGTAATTGTGGTTCTCAAGGCCCGCAATTACTACTTGCTGTTAGTTGTGAATGGGTGTTCTGATTGCTGGTTGTGTGGTTGTTTGGCGGCTTGTTGCTGACAGATGGTGGTTGCTGCTTCTTGATCTTGTTGTTGATATGGTTGTCCAATGCTGCTGGCTTGAGATTGCCTGCAATGGTCCAATAGGACACGATTTTTCAATGGGGTTCTGCTGCCCTGCCACCTGCAGCATAGCACCACGACTCATTATCCTCAGAGACCTGAAGGTACTGCAGGCAGACAACATGAAGCTGGACACCATTCTGCCACTGTTGGACATCTTGAGGATGAATGTGAATTTGGAACGCGTCTCTCTGAAGGTACACCAGAACGCAGGCTGCTTTGCTTCAATTTAAGACGACCACATGGGTAATGGGACAAAATTGGAGGGAAACGGCTGAGTGATCTCCTGCGGCAGGATTTGTTGGTGGTGTCAAATGGCCCTTGATCTCATGCTTGAGCTCAAGGGGGTGATGCGGTTTCAATCAGACATGCATGCCGTGGCCACCTGTGCTCAGTCTGAGCCGGCACATGGGGTTGCCTGATGTCAGTTGCAAGGGCAGTCGTTGGCATTGAGCACGCCCATTTTTTTTCTGGGGGGGGGGGTTAGTCTTTGTCCCTCAGGCTCAGGGTGATGGTATGGTCAAGGGGTGGGCAAGGGGAGGTCAGGGGAGCCTGTGATTGATCAACGCTTGGCCTTGGGGGCATGTACCCCCCAAATCACCCCACCTGGAGCCCCGCCCCCCTCCCCCCCAAACGACCCCCCTGGACCCGACCGCCCACCCCAAGTCCGTCCCAGACCCCCCCCATCGCCCCTCCCAGTACCCCCCCCCCCCCCTTGGGGGCCTCTGGTCAACGGTTGGGGGCGGGGGTAGTTGGCACCCAAACCCAAGGAGCCGTCCCCTCTGTGCCCACTTTTGATATCGGAATGGGCAATAGTTGAATAGAGGAAGCCACCCTTGCAAACAGTCTCCCACTCCACTTGGAGGCCATGAACCCTTTGCCACACTCCGTTCAGTGGACTTGCAAACAAGCAAAACAAGCAGTGTAACTCACCTCTAATATGGTGCCCTGGCTCTAGCCCAAGGGACTCAGTCAGGCATTGGGTAAAGTGGACCGACTGAGCCCCAATGTGAAAAACAAGTACCACACCAGGTCGTTCACCCTTCTTTCATTTTTTTTCATTTTTTTTTGCTGCAATCCTTGAGGTCCCAGCCCTGAGTGCTTCCTCCACTGACATACCCCATACTCAATGGGGCATCCTATCGTCACCGAGCCCACATGGAGTGACCTGTGGTGGGAAGCTCATGTAGCCCGGCGGGGGGGGGGGGGGGGGGGCTGACAAGTGCGACCAAAAAATTGCTGCGAACGGAGGACGGGTATGGAGGCTCAGCAAAAGCAGACCTGGATTGGAGAAATCGCACCCTTGTCAGTCCCCTTTTCATTTCGGTGAAGAGATTTGGAGGTTTGATAGAAGGAGTGACTGTTGTGAGCTCGCATGAAACCTCATCCAATGATTGAGTGGTTGAGCATCAACAGTTGAATGGTTGAGGAGACAGTTTGGGGCAAGGCTGCCCCAGCTGCCCAGGGAACACCTCATTTGTGCCAATGCCACCTGGTGCAGTCGCAGATTATGTTACTTCTGCAGGTTAGGGGCACCAAGCTGGTAGAACCAGTTATATTATATTATCCTTTTGACGGTGTATGGTGGAGCTACCCCTTTTAGCAAGCAGCCACCAGCCAGCCAGCAAGCAACAAGCACCAAGCATGCAAGAAATGGGCAAAACTCAGAACTCCTATCCACATGTTCCTATTAGGCCAAAATTTGGATGCATGATACTGATGAGTGTGAAGTACAATCACACAATCTTTGAGCAAGAAACCCAACAGTGGGGGCCAGGAACAGGTGTCACAAGTGGCATGTTTTCAGAAGTTGTCAAAAAATTTAAGAAAACTGCCATTGTCTGGGCATTGGGGGTGCCTCATATGTTTGTGGAGGGTACCATTTGCATTGAGACCAATCCAGATGATGAACAACTAGGTTGCGGCAGTGTGCATTAATTTTTGTAGGCAACCAGTGGGCTCAATGATTTTTTTTGTGTCAAAATACCGTCAAATCAGCCTTGAAAGTAAGCTTTACTGAATACTCTTGCAAGCCCCACCTTTCCTCCCTCTGTTTGACCGCCATGTATTGCGTGAGGCACCCTTGTGATGATGAATAATGGTGAATGGGGTCACTTGCAAGCCAGGTACCATCCGCCACTGCCGCCAGGCCTCCCGTTCTAGCCGTTGTTGCCCTCACCCCCCTCCCCCCCCCCTCTTCATGGACCCCACCGCCTCTACCCCAGGCCCCTCCGCTAGGCCTTCCACGTTAGCCACCTTTGCCCCCGCGACCCCCACTACTACATGCACCAGCTAGGCCCCCAATCCATCCACACCCGGGCGCCTAGTCCGCACTCCGCCCCCAGAGTCCTACCTTGTCACGCCCTCTACGCCCCTTGGCGGCTCCCTGCCCCCCCCCCCCCACCACCACCCATGAGGTAGTGGTTGCCCCCCCACTCCTCTTAGCAGTCAAACACAACTAAGGCAAGTGATACTTGGAAAGGTGTGCAAACATTGCTTTTGCAAGGTCGATCTATGCCATTTTCAATCCGTAAAAAGGGCGCTTCACACCACCCATCGAGTGCCAAGGCTACTAGATACTGCCCCAAGGTGTTTGCTTGGGGGTTCGAATTTGACGCATTGCGGCAATGAGCGGGTGATCCGGGGGGGGGGGGGGGGGGCTCCTCATATTCGACCCGATCATGCCGCATACCACTACACTGTCCAATAAGAACACGCATGCATGTTCTTATTACTTGGTACATTGGTCCAAAATAAGAACACGTAGCCACCCCTCGGGTCCTAGGGTCCCAAAATCCGCACCTACCGGCCCGTGTTGGCGTACCATAAACTTTTGATTTTTACTCTGATACTTGCCACAGGTCGTAGGATCCCGATTTCTACACCGACCATGCCCTTGCTGGCATACTAGGAACCTTTTATTTTTGGTCTGTTGCTTGCCACACGTCCTGTCCCAATTCCCGCACCTACAAGCACAACAGGGTTATGGCGACATTGGTCAATTTTGCCATATAGTAATCACACATCTTTAATTGGGCTTCAAGAAGGCTGTCATTGACATTTGCTTGGGTGTTGCTTTTGGTTTGGGTCTGGCACCCACGTGAGGTGCTGCAGGCTAAGGAATGACCCGGTGTGCAGCGACAGGGAGGGCAAAAGTGTAGCCAACACAAGGCTTGACGTCACATGGGTTTATGTACCCCAATTTTTTGAAATGTGTCTGCATGTCAAGCTTGGATTTTGCCATCTTCAAACCCCTGTGGCCCAACTCCACAAAGACCTTCCAAGTGTCGGGTGCTGTCCACATTTTTGGTTCTCTAACATGTGCATGTACAACTGATGGTGTCATGAACAATCCGGACAACGTAGGAACACCAGAAAAAAATCTGCTGCTTTGAATAAAAGATGCCAATCCTTGATACAGGGATGCCAGCACAAGACAAACCGGCAGCACGAAAGGCGGCAAGCACCGGTGTAATTGCAATTCTGGCTTTGTGTTGCTGTTGCACAACAAGATGTGGTGTCCTTTTTATCTCTCATGAGCACAGAATTTATCACTGTAGTGGTATCAGTGACAATCAGCAACGGATGGGGGTTGGCAATGATCTTGTGTATGGCAATTTACAATGATTGCAAGGCCGAAATCCACGGCGACAATTGCATTGCCGTCTTTGCGCACACCTATATTGGGGATGAGTGTGCCCATAAGCTGAAAATGCTTGTCTTCAATGGAAAGAATGGCATTTTTTGTGCCACGGTGCTCCAAAGTGGTGGCTTGTCCCATCATGCCTGCCAAGGACCAAGGCATTTCATCGTAGTTCATGAATACCTTAAAAGTGGTGGGGTGCAAGGACAAAAAGGCATAAAACTGATTGAACCTTTCCCCCCTCTCCTCATATTCATGCAAGCCACACCCCTAGAGAGGTTCGTCAACGTGTGTGGGCTGTTCCCGGGAAAAAGTGTACTTGATGAACCAACGGCAATTGGATGGTTGGAGTAAGGCACTGCTGAAAATTGAGGGACCCGTTTCGCCACGTGGCACAAATCCCATTCATGGAGGTGGCCAAAAGGCACAATACCATGAGCTTGATCATGATGTGTGGTAGTGGTTCTACGGCCACCAAGCCAAAAACTCAAAAGTTTCTTCCCAACTTTTGAATAAAACGGCAAACAACTACGCGGCAGCAAATGGGCACAAAATTTCACCAAAATGGCTTGAATGCTTCCGCCACCGACATCGCCTTGTGCTCTTCAAGTCATAATGCCAATCTCAATTTTCTACATGCCAGCACCGTTTGATGTGCATCAATGGAGGGTATAGTAGTGCACCTTGCTGACACGGTTACATGCGCCTTTTCCTTTGTTGAACATCCGTTGAACATCCTCATATCGCGCTGCCTTCACCTTAGCAGCCGGGTCATCAAGCGGCACATCATCCGGAGATACATATTCAGGAATCTCCACTGTGTCATCCTCCCCATCATCAACAATTTTAGACCCAGGTTGATCATCATAGAATTGTGGTGGGTGGTGTTGATCATGGTCATGGTGACCGTCACCTACACTCACCGCGCTAGCATGGCTTGAGGCATTTGTGGCTGCCTCATAGTATTAATCCGCGATAGCCTCATCCTCATTTATGGCAGCCACAGCATCAAACCAAATAGAGGGGTCAACATCATTTAGCTGTGCCATATTTCTGTAAACTGAGAGGACTGGGAAAACTGCATAGGGGGTGTTTCCAAGTAAGAGCACACCCACACACAAAAAGAACACACTTATACAGGTGGGTGTTTACCGCAAGTAGTTAAGGGGAGACAGCGTACAAATCATGCATGATGTGTAATGCTTTTGGTGAAATCCGGTTAAGACTCATAGACCGGACTTGAGGTACTTTGATTGTGCCCTTGAATGCAGTAAAAAATGAGCGGCTCATTGCTTTGTTACCACCTTTCAAACCGTTTCACAGGGTTCATACAGCCTCTTAGCACAAAGGTGCTGTGCACCTTGACGTCCTCGAAAAGAATATACCGCGGGACCCACTATTCACGCCCGCAAGGAAGAACTCACCGACCTGTTAGTGGTCACAGTAGAACCATGAATTTGTTTACCAAAACTTGCACAACAACCTTGATTGGCGTGCCATTTTGTCAAAGACCCAGCATACGCCCAAAGACCAATATTCAGCTTTTGACGTTACTTTTCAATGTGCTTCTTTGATTTGAAGTGCGTGTCCAGAGAGCATTGTGGGGCACCCATCCATCCATGGGGATTCCAGGGTCCCCCTCTACGTTAATTTGGAACCAAGTTAGTCCTCATCTAGATTGGTTGCAATGCAAAAGGTCACAAGGGGAGTTCCCAACCCACGTGTGCCACACACAAGTCCTAAAGCTATCAACATTCCCGTAATTTATCCATAATTTTACTTGCAGCTCATGTGGGTCTTGCCTTGCGGATGACCCATCAATGGTGCCAGTCTTTTTACCGCGGCTCATGCAACCTGCCTTCATCGATGATCCTACTATGTTGCACCATCTTGCCGCCCCAATACTCCCTCCCTCATCACAATTTCCCCCAATCAAAGGTTGTTATGCGTAACGTAAAATATGTGGTTGGTGCCATGTACTTTGAACATGTTTCTGTGTTTCTCTACTTCCCTACGGTTTCGCCCTTGTTGGAGATTAGAGATCAAGAGCTACGTGCACCTGCAAGAATTGTGGACTACCAAGTATGGGTTGTCATTGGTCAACTACTTGTTTCCCCTGCACTCCACTGGTGACTGGGGGCTAACTGCCACACTTTTGGAGAATCGCGGGGTGTCCGTCTAAGGAGTTCACATGCCTCCCTTTGGCTGCAACGGTGCTTTGTAACGCGAGGCCGACATCACCGTGGGTGCATGGAGACGAGTCCTACGATTAAAGGAACAGTTAGATCCGTTGCGGGTCCCATTTTGCACGATTGCAATGGGTTAGGGGGCATGTAGATGAAGAATGCCCCATTGTCAATGGGTCGTGCTCAAGCGAGGATTGCCAATTAGTTTGGCGCTTGGGGTGTGTGTTTTGTCCAATGCCAAGTAAGCCCGTTCACATTTGCACCAATACGGCCCGCAAGCATTTTGCAGACCATCGGCCACTCAGTGCAATGGGTTGATAATGCACAATTCTTTGGGTATGACACGCCTAGGATGAGTGAGGGCGGGAAGCAAACTCCTCTTACTCTCTTTGGCACATCGTGTTTGACAACAAGCGTCGCCCACTTGTGCCAATGCCAGACTCGTAGCCAAAATTGAGGTTGGAGCAAGGTATTGAAGAAGAATCCGCACCTCATGAAAGTTTCACACACAGACTAAAGAAAATTCGGACGATTCAATAGGAAAGTCGCGATGCCAATCTCCATTATGCTCGGGCATTGTTTGCCGAATTTGTTGCAAAGCCGCGGCTCGTAGATTGCAGCCACTTTGGGTATTGTACGCGGAAGGCTTCCTTGGGTTCCGTGCAAACGGAACACCACTAACCTACATGGGTGGCTAGCCGAGATCATTATGTGGCCCCTACAGCAGTTTGTGCAACACTTGAACGATGCTCTTTCAAAGAGTGACAAGGATAAGCACCAAATTCATCGAAACAGTGCATTTGGTTTCTACATGCCACAAGTTCATTATCTCATCATGTGCACTTTTGTTTTGATTTGTGTGTGAGGTGGAAGGGCGGAGGGCAGTAGTAGTAGAATGCTCGGATTTTTATTTTGCGTGGTTGGCTTGGGTGCTTTTTTTTTCTTTGTTGCCAAACATGTCAACTTCAGGCTCATTGAATAGTGCAAACAAGGTGCATACTATCCGCCAATTTAGGGCCGTTGGATAGTGCTAACACGTTGCGGATTATGGGCCCACTCAAACCCATTGATGGATGCACCCAGTATGCGGACTATCCGTCAACTCAAACCCATTGATTGATGTACATAGTGTGCATGTTTTCTCTCAACTCGGCTGAAAGCCCGTTGAATAGTACTAACACCGCGCGGAACAAGGAGGCACAAGATGGTTTGTGCTAATTATCAATGGGCTATGTTGACGGATAGTCTACACAGTGACCGTTTGCACTCATCAATGGGCATTGAGTTGATCGATAGTCTGCACGCAGCTTGCACTAATCAGTGGGCCTTGATTTGCTGGATACTTTGCATGGTGTTTGCACCATTCATTGGGGTTTGATTTGACGGATAGTCTACACTCTTTGTGCCTTATTCAATGGCCTTTGAGGTGACGGATGGTCTGCCCACTATGTGCATCAACCAATGGCCTTTGAGTTGACGGATAATTTGCATGGTGTTTGCACCTTTTAGCGGGCTTTTGGTTGACTGATGGTTTCCACAGTGTGTGCACCATGAAATGGGATTCGAGCTTTTGGAAGCTTCCAAGCCCCCAAGTCCATTAGAGCTCAATGTTTTTGTTGTTGTTGTACGCTACACACTAGTGTCGCGAACACCGCTTGCATCCATTCAAGGGGAGGGCTAGGATGTCCAGCGCTATGTTGCCAAGTCCCTTGCGTTTAGATACATGTGTATGTACATTAATGGGAGAACCCTCGTCTAGTATGCCAAGCAGTCACCGCTGAATGGGACTGTGTATGGGACGAAACATCTCCCGCCCTCTTGCGAGCGGTAATGGGTGGCAGGCACTTCACCGCAGCGAGTTGGAGCTAGCAGCCGGCCCCCATGGAGGTCCCCTCCCCATCCATGTCGGTGTCTGCGGCAGTGGCGGCGGCATCTTCGTCATCCTTGTCGCTGTTGTCTTTGTCCTCTACATGAGGGGCTACCTAGAGCGGCCCATTGAGGAGTTGCAAGAAGTGCCGCGCGAGGCTAGAGGCCAGTCCATCAAGGACTACTAGATTGGTTATGCGCCGGACCTACACATGCGCTGGTCAACAATACGAGGGACCATCAATGTGCTCTCGTATGCACCCGCAGTTCACTCATAGCTAAGTAGACATGTGAAAACGAGGCTCATTTGAGGCTCATTAACCTATTGCAATGTTTTTGTGACCATTTTCTAGTGCTTCTTGCATGATAGGCAAGTACACCTTGACATTGAAATCTTTCAATGTGCACGAGATACACAGCACTTGCGGCTTGGCAGACCTTTGCACCTGCCGCTTTGTGACTCGGGGTTGGGCATGTTTTCCAACAAACTTTTGCTTCTTGCAAGGAGCTGCGGGCTCACTCTTGCCTACAGGTAAGGCAGAGGGTGTAGGGTGGCATAAAGTCTAATTGGGGGCCCACAACAATGCTATCAACTCGCTAGACTCCGGTTGCGGGGCCTCAAAAACAACACCAGCCGCTTTCCGTGACCCAACACACATTCCTTGATAGTGCAAGCCTCCACAATGCCGATGGTTGAATCCCAGCACGTCCCTTTTTCATCCACTGTTTCCGCACCTCACTGGCCACAAGATGCGAGGCTGCTACATTTGGACTATGAGCAAAAAAAAGTGGCATGGCAGATCGGGCCAGAAGGGCCTGGATAAAAGGCGGTAGTAATCCTTCTCCCTTGCCTCCTCAACACAGCGGCTCAATTCTTTAGCACTACCGTGATGCCACTCCCAAGGGTTGAAGGCTACACCGCAACCGATGCGTAGAGGATATAGCCATAGGAATTATGCCCTTTGCAGAGCCACCACCCCAACCAACCACCCAATTCAATGTTGCTGCACAAAGACCACGGCAAACTGTAGGTGCCATTCTGGGCTCCCGTGAAAATCTCCTTATTCACCTCTCCTTGGGACCACCCACTGCAATCATGTGTAGGCCTGGAGCCACGTCGCAGCCGCCTCCACCATCACCAAATGGACGTCGATTGAGCCAAAGTGGCAGCGGTACCACGGAGCAACCGTGCTGACCACCCGATCCTACAGGGAAAGTACCCGCGCACTCCTCTCGGTCAGCACGCCGAGGTGTAGGGCCTCAACATCCGCTGGGCAAAGGGCAAAGGTGGTCCCCTCCGCCTGGTCAAAGATGCGTAGCCATTGATAATTAGTGAAACCATCTTGTGCCACAATTCTCAAGTTTCCACCCCGCACAAATGATCCATCGTTGGAAGCTAGGGGTGGATGGGTAGGGGGAGTGTTCAACAAAATTTGGTTTACTGTTTGCGGCGACGGTGAATCAATTCACACCCAAGTGCAAGAGCTTTACATTCGTCAAGAAGCTTCAAGACGAAAAGATGGGGCTAGTAGGAACAAGAAGCCTGTGTGGCCCCAACAGTGAGGGTTTGGCCATTTTCAAGCCACCACGGGTACCCAAAGCACCAAGCTTGAGTCATCAGTTGGTAGCAAGCAGAGTACATACAAACCCATAGGGCACCAATTAGCTGCACTTGTTGGTGTGCATGGCCGTCTCAAAGGGCTATTTTTAGTGGATATCATCCACTTTATAGAGATTCCCGCAAAAGTGTGGGCACTTTGTGGTACATTATTAAGGGCAATGTCTCCGAGATGGGTTTGCCAAAGCAACATAATTTCCCAAATTGAATTAGGTTTTTGTGCACTTTGCCTGATCATTAGAATCCCGTTGCCAGGCCCGGCATATTCTTGGGGGAGGGGGGGGGGGGGGCATCTTTGAGGTCCCTTGCTAGAGGCAAAAAACATTTTTCTCCTTTGTGGCCAATGTGGAGCACCTGGGCATAGCACCAGGGTTAGCATTGCAAAGAAATGTTGAATAGGACGTGGGTATGGATCAATGCATGGTGGTTGCAATCCATGAACAAAACTTTGCATACAATAGCGCGAACAACCCTAACACCCCTTCTAGAGGCCAATGGGCATCAGGCAGGCCGCATCACTAGGGGAGCCTAACTGGTGCAAAACAGCTCCCCATGGGTGTGTGCTTGTAGTTGGCCCACCCAAGTGTCATGAGGTAACTGAGCACTAACCTAGGGTGAAACCTACCATGGTAAAGCCATGCATGAAATCCTACACCGGGGCACAAAGGCAAACACCGAGGAATACGGTTTCATGGCCAATACCATCTAGCGCCACCCACACTGCCCACAGTGGCCCAACGTCAGGGTAGTGGCACGCTTACTACGGGCGGCCCGGCTCGTAGGGACCGCATAGGGCGCCGACGAGTGGGTGCCGTGTAGGCTTGGGCTTGCACACAGCACGGTAGCATGCTCCGGCCTCCAGATATTCTCCGGAGGTGTCAGCGAGGTTGCGAGCTCCGGAGCCACTAGGTTGGCGGAGAGAGCAACATAGACCTCCGCTGCCCCAAATAGCTCTAGGGGCCTAACCTGCCGCACTCTGTGGACCCCGCCGTGCGCCCCGCGGCCGCCTTGGAAGACTACACTGTGAGTACCCCCTACATTTCTGTTGTGTCCTGTTTCGGTCTACCCCCACCCCGTCGCTTTTGACCTGCTTTGTGCGAACAATATGCAGCCTGTCCATACCTCAAATCCTTTTTTTTTTGTGCAAACTGTGTGCCGACCATCCGTCAACTCAAAGCCCATTGAAAAGTGCACACAGTGTCCCCATTGAATAGTGCAAACCCGTGCAGACCATCCAGCAATTTAAGGCCCATTGGTTAGTGCAAGCTGCATGCAAACTACCCGTCAACTCAATGCCCATTGATGAGTGCAAACGGCATGTGTGCAGACTATCCATCAGCTCAAAGTCCATTGAATAGCGCAAACACCCTGCAGAGTATTCGTCACCTCAAGGACCATTGAATAGTGCAAGCAAGGTGCAGACTATCTGTCAACTCATAGCCGGAAGGGCGGTCAGAGTGGAATGGAAAGTGCATACAAACGGATGGAAGATGTTCAGGCTGCCTGTGCATTGCCAGAGCAATGAAGCCAGATAGCCTCTCTCTAGCCGCACCCTTGCTCATGCCTACTGCATACACATATGCTTGTGGTAGTAGCCTCATTCCAGTCAACGTCAAAGTTTTTCCTTGCCTCTCAGGACGACAACCTCAGCCCGACCTCTGTCCAACTAGTGGCCCATGCTGTCAGAAGGCATAGTTTCTTGAAAGCCTTGGATGTCAGTTGCAATGGTGCCCAAAAGGGGGCAGATGAAGTGGGTTCAGCGCTGTTCTCACTAGTGCAGGTATGGCAGTTGTTTGTGTTGACTTCTAGCATTCCTTCTTCTCTGCATGCATGTGTGTACGTGTGTTTTGGTGTTTGTTGGTGTGCACGCATGAATGCATGCATGCATGTGCATGTGCGTGTGTATGTGTGCACCAGCGAGAGTGAGTATTTCTTCTTCTGTTTGGTCGTAACAGAGAGAGAGAGAGTGTGTGTATGTCTGTGTCTGTGGCAAGCCAGCATTGGCAAGTGGAAAGAAAGGAGGCAGATAACAAAGGTACACAGAAAAAGCAAGGCAAGGAAGCCTGGTAGTCGGCAGTGGGCAGACCAGGGCAGCATGGCAGGCTGTGTGTGCAAACAACATGACTGGCGAGGAATCCATGGTTCGAAGGCGCAAGCACAACAAGAGGAGACAGAGCAAAAAGGTGGCCTAACGAGACTAGAGCCAGTTTGAGTTCGGGCCTCAAATACTTTTGTACAGAGATGGCGTTGCACCAAAATAGTTGCACCTGGTGTTTTTTTTTTGTTCAAGCTAAAGTTCTCATTGCTACACAATCTACATTGTGTGCCATCTGTATCGGGTGCATCTCGGCATGAAAATATTACTGCTGAGAAACAATGCGTCAAATGTTTTCAGAAATTGGGTGCAACCTGACAACATTCAGTTGGCGCCTGTTTTCATGAATTGCAGCTCCTACAATGCTGTGCATTGGTGGCCATCTGACAATCTGGATGTGTAAATTGGCAACCCTTTTGACCTTGATTGCTCACCTCACATCTCCCCCCTGCATAAATTGTGGAATGAAATCAGAAAAATTGTAGTTGTGCAAGAGATTCTCATCACCCCTTTAGGCCCCTTCTCTTCACAGATGGTGTTGATGGTGCCCGCAACGGTGCCTTTGCCTCTGCAGCGTGCAAAAAGTGTTCTTATGGGTATTAAAGTGTAATTTCTCTGGGTGTGCACCACAAATCACACCAGCTGTGCAACAGGGGCTGCATGGTGAGAACCCCGTCGGCCATGTGGTTGTTGTGGGAGTTTTAAGTCAAAGTATTCTTTTGATTCTGAGCAAAGGATTGGACTATACAGCTGGTGGTATGGATACGCTTGAAGTATTGTGGGACAGCCTTGAACTTGGGGAAAGCAAGGGCTGTCATTATCTCAAAGCTTTGTGTGGGGCTTGCCCTCAGGCCCGCCTTGCATTTTGTGCATTCCGAAAGTGCTTGCAATCTCTGATTGCCCCAATATCTCTTTTACGTCAAAGGGGGGATGAGAACAAGGAACTGGAGACAATGTTTTCAAATGGCTGTTGGTTGCTGTTCATAATACTATGATAACGAATCTACCACAGCACTGCCTGAAATGGCACAACAAGCGCACAACAGAAATAAGCATGCATAAAACATACTGCCCCTACAAGACACAAACATCTGTTGGCTGTGGTAGTGGTGCTGTTCTGACACTACCAATAGCACAATCACCATTACATGAGGGCTTTGACATACTATCTTGCAGGGCGAGAACAAGCTACACATGGTCACAAAGGGAAATGCCACAAATACCCAGAATATATGCTGGTGGTGGCATCTCAACTGACAGCTGACAGGCCATCACAATTTTGATCACTTCACGAATGACATTTGCAACCAAGCATGCACGCATGCTTGACTGTGCATGCGGGTGCAGCAAAGGGCCCATCTACTGGCACAAAAAATCAGCACTATTGATGTCGCTATTCATGTAGGTGAGAAAGCACACACATGCAAAAGTACTGTGTCCCCTCATGTGCTCCATGTGAAAATGTGGTCTGAGCCAGGCACTGTGAAGCATGGTGGGTGCTAGTTCAGCACGCACAACGCTCACACATTCCCAAGCCATATATATGTAGACCATGCAAAACAGTGGAAAAGGTTGAAGAGGCCAAGTTATGTAGATCCACAGGGCATGATGAGTATGCCTTGCATCCTCTCCTGCACACAAGACTCCTGCCCCAACCACCCACACCTGGAGGATGACTGACAGGGGAGCACACAAGTGGTCACAACAATCCCCGGACAAACCACCCATCCATCTGGCACCAAAACCCAAATCATTGCATCCCTCCAAAGCACAGCAGGACCTCTTGGGTAGCAACCGGGTCCTTTTACGCTTGAGGGTTTGATTCCCAAAAGGGTGGAGAGTTACCAGTCATGCAAAGATTTTCTGCTCTTAGAAGTGATCAGAAATGCACATGGGCATCCCTTATGAGTAGCCAGGCGCATGCATGCACACGCTTGTGGCTGAGCAATACCCTGTTCAGGAACAATGAATCTCTGCTGTCCCTCTGTGCATTCAGGACAACCGCAGTATTGAAAAGGTGTCATGCAACAACCTCTTCCTTCCAGTTCAAGTCCGCAATATGATCCAAGAGCAGGTCTCTCCATCTCTAATACATACTACACCCATTCACAAAGCCACACTGATGGACGAATTGCCTTGGCGCAAATGTGGTTGCACTGTGTATTGTAAAGGCACACGCCCTTGTCAGGAAAACAAATTACACGCCTTGCGGTTGGGTCATCGACCTGTGCAATAATCATCAGAATCAGCCACACAAAAGGTGGTCGTGGCTGGGTTGCAGACGGGGTAGAGGCAGTGACTTGCTCCATCAGTGCCTGTGCTGTTTGCACTACAGAGGTCGGGGAAAGGGGAAAGAAAGGTCCTTGAAAGGTTCACTCAGGGGCAGGGATTGACCAAGTGTGAGAGAGGCTCAATTGTATCAAGGTGCGAATTTGGTTACCCCTCGCAGTTTCACCCCACCTAAGTGCAAGGTTGATACGTACCAAGCAGTGGTATACAGTTTCCATGTCATTTGCTGCAAACGACAGTGTTTTTGTCTATTTTCCAGTACAGTGGGTGCATGGATTTGTCACCGGGGGTGGGGGGGGGGTAACGGTGTTTGGACCCCCCCAACCCCCAACCCCCACAGGGGACCTCTGGCCAATAGTTGGTTGCCAGAGGTATTAGCCTCAAGAGACTGCAGGCGCCAAAGGCGACTTGCTGGCCATGGGCACCAACAGCCCGAAGAAAAAAATTTTCGTCCATGGCTGCCTCTCGCCACATCATTGATCTCCACTTTGGACCCCAACACCAACCCCAACACCAACCCTGACCTTCACCCCAATCAATTTTGCATATTGGGACCGAGCTGGTAGGGGAGGGAACATCAGGTACCCGAGTAAAAGGGGCTCGTTAAGGACCTTGAGGGACGCCACGAACAGTCCACGCCACTTGCAAAATCTTGGAAAAAGACCCCCCCCCCTTTGCCCTATTTCAATCCCAATACAGCCCTTTGCAAGGTTTTGGAGAAATTGCACGGGCTAGTATGGATTGAAAGCAGCTCATAACAGCCTAAAATCAAGAATTGCGCTTAAGGACTGAGCTGGTTCTTTGTGGTCCTCCTGAACCTTGTAGAAAAACGGCTCATTTTACCCCAAAATGGACCACCACATGGCACCACGGCGCCAGAAATGCCTCACTGAATACCCATTTGCAATCATTTGATAGCCCAATTGGAGACACCTACATGACACAACGATGATCGTCCTCAACTGTCAAGATGGTTGTTCAGAAAACAGGCTGCAAAAACGGCTTATTTTCACCTCAAAATGGCATGAGAGACGCCTCCTTGAAACACCCATTTGCAATCATTTGATGGCCAAATCGCCGTGGAAGAGGAACGGCCCTCATTGGAGACACTTACATGACACACCGGAAATCATTGAGACGATCATCCTCAAAACTGGCAAAAGCAGCCCGTTTTTACATCAAAATGGCCCAGTGCACGGCACCATGGCATGAGAGCCGCCTCATTGAACAATTACTTGGAAGCATTTAATAGCCCAATTGTTGTGGAAGAAGAACGGCCCTCATTAGAGAGGCCTTCATGACACACCTGTGATCATCGTGAATGTTCAAGACGATTTTAGGTGATGTACATTTGCTCTATGGCCATTTTGAGCTACTCGGATGCTGATTTTGTTCCACGGTGTCCTCAAACAGACTTCTTTTGTCCCTTGTGTGCTTTTTGTTGGTGTTGCTTGCTACTAAAATGTATTGCTCACCCTCAACCCCATCAAGACTTGCGACTAAGACCGAGCTCGGTCCTAGTCTTGCTCAATGCATAGGAAATCGCTGTGGAAGAAGGTGTCGGGCGTAAGTCAGTAAGTCAGTCAGAAGGTGTCAGTCGCGTTTCTTTCTTGGTGTAGGTCGCGTGCTTTTTTTTTTTTTGCGTAAGTCGCATGTAGAAAAAAAAAGCTTGAAAATGCTATGGCACGCGGCTTACGCTTTTTTTGTTATGTGACCTACGCTTGAAAAAAATACGCGACTTGAGCAATTTTTTGTTACACAACCTACATCCGGAAAAAAAAAAGAAGTGCACGCGACCTATTGTCCCCCGCTGACCTGACCCCCTAACATGAAGCGTTGGGGACCCCCAGGCGGTTGGGGTTATGTAGCCAATCCGCCCACTTGTGGCCACTTCGGATGTCCTCCCTTGCTCTGAAGCGTTGGGGACCCCCAAGAAGGTAGGGATTATATAGCCAATCCACCATCTACTGGTTGACCGCTTCCTATTCCCCCCCCCCCCCCCCCGCTCTGACGCGTTGGGGACCACCCGGATGGCAGGGGTTATATAGCCAATCTGCACACTTGTTGGCCAGTGCTGATTTTGTCCACCGCTCTGAAGCGGTGATATACATTGTGTCTAGATAAAATGAAGAAGTAAGAAGACAGTCACGCAACCTGTGGTGGTTTGGCTTGGAGGCGGCAGCACATATTTATTCTTAATAGTGATGATAATGAGGGGCTCCACTAATTTGTATGTGCCATGGAATGTAGAGTGCCAGTATGGGCCTCCAAAGTCTGGATTTGGGAGCCACTGCTTAGTACTTACTTGATCAAGCCAATGGTGAGACGCCTCCAACAAAATCCACACATGCTCGGGCTTTGGGTTTTCAAAAGGATCGTCGGTCACGTGGCTATGGATCGTTGCATCGTTGCATCAAAGGAAATTGCCGTGGAAAAAGAACGCGTTATGTTGGTTATGGTCCTGCACGTTCACGACAATCGTCCTAAAAAACCGGCTCAAAACTGGCCTCATTTTCACCTCAAAATGGACCACCACATGGCACCACGGCGTAAGAGACGCATCATTGAACACCCATTTGCAATCATTTGACAACCCAATCGCTGTGGAAGAAGAACCGCCCTCATTGCAAATGCCTACTTTACACACTGGCGATCGTCCTGCACTTTAGGGCGATCGTCTTGAAAATTGGCAAGAAATGGCCATTTTTGGACACTAAATCGGCCATAAAACGGGCTAGATGGTTCCAAATGACACGAAACCTATTGTAGGTGATCATTCATATTGCTTTGCAGTCGTCTTGAGCTACTTGGATGCCGGTTTGGAGCCATGGCATTCCCAAAAAGACTTTTTTAATCGTCTACTGTTGCTGCATGCTTGCTACTACTGCTGCTGTTGTTGCTGTTGCTTGTGTTGCTAAATGACCTTGGACGCTAAACAGGGGTTTAAAACCTCCACTTGGAAACCTAGCTTGGTAATCAAGAGTTACGACAAGGACCGAGCTGGTCCTAGTCTTGCTCATTGCATAGGAAATCACCGTGGGCGAAGAACGGCCCTCATTCCAGACGCTTACATGACACACATGCCATCGTTATGAACTTTCAGGACAATCGCCCTAAAAATAGGCTGGAAAATGCCTCATTTTCACCTCAAAATGGGCCCGGCATGGCACCACAGTATGAGAGTCGCCTCATTGAATAGCCGTTTGCAACTGTTTGATAGCCCAATCTCCACGGAGGAAGAACGGCCCTACTTGGAGATGCCCAAATTACATACTTGCCATCTTCTTGCTTTTTAGAACGATTTAGGACAAGCTCAAAATGGGCATCCTTGGACACTAAATTGGCCATACAACGGGCTAGACGGCTTGGCTTCCACACAAAACTTGTTTCAGGTGATGCCCATTTGCTCTACGGTCTTTTTGAGCCACTTGGATGCCGGTTTTCAGCCACGGTGTCCCCAAAAAGACTTTTTTATGCGCGTGCTTGCTGCTTGTCGTTGCTGTTGCTGCTTGCTGCTACTTGCTACTGCTTCTTGCTGGTGCTAAAATGCCTGGTTAGTGTCTAGGGTGAGCAACGTAGTTTAGCAGCAGCAGCAAGCAGCAAGCAGCAAGCAAGCAGCAACAGACACACAAAAATTTTGTTTCGGGAAACCATGGCTCAAAACCGGCATCAAAGTAGCTCAAAACGATCGCACAGCAAATGCGCATCACCTAACACAACTTTTGTGCGATTTTGAGCCGCCTAGCCAGTTGTATGGCCAATTTGGTTTCCAAAAATGACTCTTTTCAGCCTATTTTCAAGACAATCGTCCTGGAAATTTGGGATGATCACCAGTGTGTCAAGTAGGTGTGTCTAATGAACCATTCTTTTGCCACGGCGATTGGGCTATCAACTGATTGCAAATGGGTCTTCGATGAGACGTGTCCCACACTGTGCGATGAAGTGGTCCATTTTGAGGTGAAAAGGACCCCCTTTGGTGGGACAATTGTCTTGAATGTTCTAGGACAATGGCCAATATGTCATGTAGGTGTTTGGAATGACGCCGGATCTTCTTCCAAAGTGATTTTGTATGCATTGAGCAAGACCAGGTCCCAGCTTGGTCGTAATTGTAAAGCTTGATTTCTGGGCTGAATTTCCTAGTGGAGGTTTTACAGCCCTTCTTAGGATCCAGGGAGAGCAATGGTTGTAAAACCTCCAGTGGAATCCCAGCTCGGTGCAACTAGGACCGAGCTGGGTCCTTACGATTCTTTTGATCTTGGGTCAAAAGCATTCACCTCAAAATGGACCACGGCATGGCACCGCAGCATGAAAGACGCCTCATTGAACACCCATTTGCAATCTACTTGGTTGAGAAACGGCTCATTTTTACCTCGAAATGGACCACAGCATGGCACCACGGTGTAAGAGAAACCCCGTCGAAGGCCCATTTGCAATTATTTGATAGCCCAATCGCCGTGGAAGAAGAACGGCCCTTATCAGAAAAAAAAACGCATATATGACACACTGGTGATTGTCCCGACCTTTCTCGACGATCTTCCTGAAAAGTGGCTGAAAGACAGCTCTTTTTTCACCTCAAAATGGACCGCCGCATGGCACCACAGCGTGAGAGATGCCTCATTGAAGACCCCATTTGGCACCCTCAGGGTTTATGTGCAACAAGATATTTTGGGGGCGGGCAGTGTAAGTTTGAAGATGCAGCAAAAACAGGAAGACAAGCTTCTTCATTTTGAAGGGGACAGCTGCCGCTGGCCAGGGAACCACAGCACAAAACTAGCAGGTTCAGCTTCAGAAACCCAACCCCTGTGACCTTGAACCAAAAACCGAACAATTCACGCAACTGTCCATGGCCCCTGAAGTGGGTGGACACAAGATGACCCATTGCTTGCGCAGCGTGTCGTTTTCCAAGGGCTGCTACCTGGTTGCTGTGTATCAGGGGTAAGAAACTGCATACATCTCTGATTTTGGCTGTGTGTTTGGGTAAGCTGGCGCTTGCATGAGATCCAGATGTAGTAGACTCCAGCCACATCACTGGGCCATTTGCAGGTGGAATGGAATTTGCGGTACGACGCAATCCCAAAGGATGAGTTTAATGAGCTCCGTGCGCTCTTCAAAAGCATAGCTAACACGAATCCTGATTACATTGACGGCGCAGACTTGGCAATTTACTTGCTGACCCACAGTGTTGTGCCAAAACAGGTGTTGCTGGCTTTTCCTTAGCACATATCCTGCACAGTGGGACATGCTAGGCCCAAGGCCAGATCACAGCGGTGGTGGTTCCGGTTGGGGGCCCCATGTGGTGGGGGAATGTGGCTGAGTATAAGCCACTGTTTTTTTTTTGAAATTTTCCAGTGGCAAGGAAGCAAGGAATGCATGTAATTTCATTTGAGCAGTACTGCTTTCACTGTCCATGCTGTTACCCCACTGTCCACTGTCTGTTTGAGTTGTCTGATTGTGGTCTGTAACAGTGTTGGAAAATTCAGGTTCTTCAGGATTTGCGTCTCACTGTCTCAAGATGCAGACCTCCTAAGTAGCCGGTGACCTTGAGTGACCGGTGGTTTGGTATTTTTTTTGCACTCGGTGACTTCCGTGACCATCAATTTACAATAGAAGAAGTGGAGTAGTGCCTGCGCCATAGCAAACGACCAGAGGAGTGGCTGCAGGCCTCGGTTTTGATGTCCACCAATGTTTTCTTTGCTTCCAGTGTCCTGCTGATGTGCTTGGGTTTGGTTCGGAACCGAGACAACAATTTTACCACTGGGATGATGTCCAAAAAAAGCACCTCGACAGCTTCCAATGGCGGAGTTTGAACCAGCCTCTTTTCTTCTGCAGGCAAGGGCATATACCACTGGGACACTGCACCAATCTACTGCACAATTGCTCATGGGTGGCGCACAATACAAGGAGCAAATCACATTGAAGAGAGGTTGTTAGATCAAGCGCAGGCGCGGGCGCCATACAACCCCCCTTTCTGGGGGGTCATTCGCGCAGCATACCCCAAGGCATGATATTGGATGTCCAACCCCTTGTAAAATCATTATTTTGCCCAACAAAACGATCCCCCAATGGATTTTTTGATTCTGAGGCCTCTATCCCCCTGAAACTGGATACCATTTTTTTTGGGGGGGGGGGGTTGGAGGGGGGTCAAAAGTGTGTGCTCAGAAGGATTTGAACCAAGGTCGAGTATAAAAGAGGGCTGAGGGGCCCGATTGGCGGAGCCGGCGATCAGCAGATCGCCGGCTGGGATTCGAACCGACGCCAAGCGGTTTGTTTGCCGAGTGTTTGACCACTCGACCACTGATTGTTCCTGCACACCAGGGTCCAGGGGTTCCCGAATGTTTGTAATCGTAGTCTGCAACTGCAAAAAAGCCAAACTGTGTCCTTTGCCTGCATGTCTGCCTGGTTGCCTGACTGACTGCTTGCCTGGCTGACTGGCTGATTGGCTGACTGTCGGCCTCTCTTCGAGGTGCCCTGCCGAAGGCAATAGAATTCCGATTTCCAATTGATGTGACATAATTTGGGTTTCCACAGGACTACAAGTACAGAACATCCAAAAGGAAAATGTTTCCGGGCAGGTGCATAACAAAACCCAACCACCTGCCCTGCTTTATGCCAATTCATTTTAGCATTGTTTGTTGATGGTGGTTTCTTGCTGAATTGGTGTATCAACAATCGAAAAACCTAACAGGTATGGACAAAATCCGGATACAAATATCGGAACAACTTTAAGTAGATGACAGGATGGATCAAAAAGCCCTTTGCACAGTTTTTACGAGTCACCTCAGAGGTTGTTAGATCAAGCGCAGGCGCGGGCGTCGAATACCCCTCCTTTTTGGGGGCTCATTCGCGTAGCATACCCCAAGGCATGATATTGGATGTCCAACCCCTTGTAAAATCATTATTTTGCCCAATAAAACGATCCCCCAGTGGATTTTTTGATTCTGAGGCCTCTATCCCCCTGAAACTGGATATCACTTTTTGGGGGGGGGGGGGGGTCAAAAGTTTGGGCTCAGAAGGGGTTTGAACAAGGGTCAGGTAGGTCAGCTAAGGTTGCAGGTGAATCAGCGCAGCCGGCGGCTGGCCAGGTATTGAACCGCCGACCTGACTGTTAGCAGTCAACTGCATTTCCACTCGACCGCCGGCCGTTCTGCCAGTCCACGGGCTCCCCACTGCTTGTAGTCGAGTACGTCACTGAAAAACCCCAAACTGTGTGTTTCTGTCTGTCTGCCTGCTTGCCACACTGACTGCGTGTCTGACTGCTTGCCTGACTGACTGACTGATTGGCTGATTGTCAGCCTCTCTTTGAGGTGCACTGCCAAAGGCAATAGAATTTTTCCCATTTTTTTGCATTGTTTTTTACAGTTTTTTTTTTATATTTTTTACAGCTTTTTACGAAGCCTGGCTGGAAATGGCCAGTGACTTCGGTGGCGACTACTTAGGAGGTCTGAAGATGACAAGCAAACGTTAACACAAATGTGATTTTGCCGGCATTTAGCCCACACCGGGTGCAATCAGATGCAGAATGAGGTCCCAGAGGGGATCCGCTTAGGATTTGCATGTAAAGTGGAACAAAGTCGCTTTGGCGTCAGCTTGGAAATTGCACAGAAAGTGGGGCATGCAGTCATGGTCACTACAGCTGAGAGCCAGACAGCCGGACTAGGTTCATTGTGCAGTGACTGCCACCCGAACATCCTGTCTGTGCAGTGAGACGCCACACCACAGGGCTTGCATTCGATGGTTCTTGTTGTGAGCCCCTGCTTTCCTTGCACTACTGTTGAGTGGGCTGCTGAGCACAGTGGGGCAGGATGGAGCCTTTAGCCTAGAATCATTTTTTTACTCTGGGCCCATCAGATGGGCCTCCAGAGGAAGCAGAAATAGAAACACAGTATGTACTCTTGATAGTGTGTATCCAGTGGTACATATGAGAATTGCTGGCTTGCACGTCCTTCCCTTGCCTATACTCCAGCTGTAGTGTGCTTACCCCTGTCTTTTGCTTTGCCTTGTAGCCTTTGATTAAGCTGGATCGCAAGGGAGTGGATGCGGCATCCCCCTCGCCTCCTTGCAGTCTCAACTCACGTCCCCCTTTCCAACCCCACTAAGCATTTGCCTGATGTTCACACATGGCCACAGGCACCCGGGGATCGCATGGTCAACCTGCCATCCCTGTACACACAAGCCCAGGCTGAGAGCCGATCTCAGAGGCGGGCTCAAGATCTTGCACGCAGTATACTCCGTGAGTTTGATGAGGATGGTGATCGAAAGCTGACCTTCAAAGAGTTTGTGCGTGTGTTCTATCCATGGATCACGCCCCCTATCATCAACAAAATTATTCCCAGGTCCAGCCCAACACTTGTGTGCTTGATTCAATGTTGTATTTCGCACCAGTGTCACCTTTGCTGCCATGGAATTCATTTGGTATGGATTACTTGGATGACGTGACACAAGTCAGGCGGGGGGAGTTGACAGCATTTGATGCCTGATCTGATGCCGTGTGCGCGGTACAATGTGGGCCAGCATGAAGTTTAAAGTAGTCCTATGTGGATATGGCACATCAGTCCGCCTCCTTTGCATTCCTCCGCATTGGCTTCGCCCCAGTTGGCAGTTGCTGAACTGACGGATCCTGAGTTGGCATGCATTTCATGCTGTCTTGTCAGTGCCTAGAAGCCTGAATATCAGGATGTCCTTCCTCCAGGTTCACAGCCATTCCAGCAGCCCGTATGCACAATGGAGGTGGTAGAGTTCAGTACTGTTCAGATGGGTAGCACTTGCTCAGTGAGGTTGGGTCGGATTGTCTGTGACACACAGTTCGCATATGCACAGGTAGGGTATACAAAGTCAGGACGCAGGTGTGAGCACAGTTTCTTTAATGTAGTGCAGTGTCTGAATGCAGGCCCTTGTAGCAAATGCTGTTGAATCAGATGAACCTATCGGTATCCCCCACTGCATAGCACTCGCTGGCAAAAAATGTTTCATAAGGAAAGACCAGGAAATATCTTTTGCATGTGTGCAAGCATTTCTGCCCGCGGTATCCCATGCTTTCAAGTGCAGCAGCTGGTGATATTTGAGGGGATTTCAAACTCAGAGCAAAAGCTCTGGCCCACCATGGGTGTCCTCTCAGCAAGGCACAGAACCAACCACACAGTGGTACCGGTGTCCACATCCGAGTCTCAAAAAAGGGGGCATTGTTGGACAACCTCGTTTTTTGACTGCAGATGTGATTGTTGAATTTTACATTTGAATGAGACTCCAAGATGTTCCTTTTGCACTTTGAAGGCACAATGGGGTATGCTCGAGGAATGATACCTGAGTGTATCCGTTTTTTGGAATGTGTATGTGAATGAAGCCGAAATAGCTTTTTCGCACGCTGCATGTGAAACAAGAGATGGACCCTTTGGGATGAGATGTGACTACTGAGGATCTCACTATCAAGCCCTTTCTTACTAATTTCCAAATGGATTTTGGACAACCATAGGGGGAAACACATGCACGGTGCAATGCATGGTGTGCGTGTGGTGCGTGTGTTTTTGATGTGTGCGGACAATGAAAGGACTCCTCATAGCTGATAATGTGAACATGGAACCGCGAACTGCGAAATGATACGATACGGCTGCATCATGGGAAGGGGCACTCCATTGAGCAACGTTGCGAAAAACCAAACGAGTGCCTCACTGAAATGGGCAAAAAGTCCGAATCGGCCTCATAGGTCTTAGCGGTCTGAGTGGCCGTACCAGAGAGTTCTTCTTCTAAATTCTGAACGCTCTGCATGGGCTTGGCCATCTTCCGGCCGCACTTGTTCAGTTGTTCTGTCTGAATTGCACAAACTTGGTGGAGGGGGTTGGGCATCTTCCGAATGCAACACCGGTACTTCACTTGTTCTATCTAGAATCCAAACACTATGAATTGGTTTGGACATCTTCAAAATGCACTTTTTTATTTGCTCTTTCCAAACACCACACATTATGTGTGTGCATTTGCACATCTTCCAAATGCATTTGTTCAGTGGTTCCATCTCAACTCTACACACTAGGTGGGCAAGTTCCAAATGGAGGATAGGGTGCTCTTGTTTTGCATGTGGCGATGGAAATGATGCCACGAGTTGGGCGTTGGGGACACGGGGGTACAACTAGGGCAATTTTTGTGCAACTTACAAGATTTTTGGTTGGTGTGGTTGCGAGATTCCGCTCTCCCGCAATTGAGTGTGATGTCACCACACATGTTGCCAATTGCCTTGCTTAGCATTTTGAAATTCCTAGGGATCCTCCGCATATTTTTTGAAAATTGCGTGGAATTCAGCAGCAATGTGACGGGGCAAATATTGGGAGAAGATTTGTGCCGCATGTGCGCTATTCGCAACCTACATTGTTGTTTTCCTGGAATGGGTTGGCTTGTACCCCATCATAGATTGTCCCCTAACGAGAGCACACCCTTGGATACAAGACCTGTGTAACCATCCCTTCATCTTGCCCTATCTGCCCCCTCCCACGATGAAAATGCATAAGATGGCCCCTTGGGAGCAACCACCACCCTAGTTTGGGGTCTCCTTGCTAGATTGGCAATGTTTCCTACACTTGGTCAATGGCAAAGGGAAAGTATTGCTCTTCTAGCCTAGCCACTACTTAATCTACGGCTGCTCGTTCGGTCTAGATGGCTAAATCTCCGCGCTACGCGCACACCATGTGTAGGTCGTGTTAGGTGCTTGCCCCCACAGAGGAAATGCCGCGGGGAAATTTGACCATATAATGACGCTCGGCATTTTGGAAGCGCCACCCCGGAGCATCCCCAAAGATTTTTTTAGGTGACGCCTGCGAAATTGGTTGGCATTAGAAGAAGCAGGCAAGAGTTGGCAAGGATTCGGCCAATGAGTCTGACACCGTAACTGTGACCTATACACCCAAATTGCACCAAGTGCCATCATGCTAATGCTATGAGTCCTACACATATTATCGCTTTCATTTTAAGGTGTTGTTGTTGCCCAAAAAGCCCTGTAAGTGCCGGCCACATTTGATGAAGGTTTATATTGGTACATTGGTATATTGGTGCAGCAGTGGAGGGATGGGGTGTGTAGAAAACTCATACTATAGGTGACTTACATGCATCTTGTGATCCCCCTTGTCTGCCCGAAACGGCCGGAATGGACAGTCCACTATTTGGTATTTTGTGGCTAGTGCTAGCGTTGGTTGTGCACCGCCCTCGGCATACCACCTAACGCATGAGCTGCGTGCATGGTTGCTGCTCAACTTGCCCTTTGGCGACATGCGATTTTTTTGTTGTTTTCTCTGAAACATGTACTACAAAACTCAAACGTCTTCTCTTTCTTTTTGCGAGTCAGAGGGCAACGCATGGGGGGACCTCCCCAAACTGTTGCTGTTTGGTAGCTGTCCCTTCTGCCCATGAGACTCCAATGCTAGGAGGCCCCCCAATCAATCAACCACACCCCTAGAGACCCCCCTTGGGGGGGGGGGGTCACCGGCCAACTGTTAGTTGCTAAAGGTCCTACCCTTAGAAGTCCATGACCGCCAAAGGCGCCCAACAATCCACGGCCACGGTAGGCACCTACTTTGCTTTTCCCCCATACTGGGGACCATGAGAAGGCAGGGATTATGTGGCCGTTTGTGATCCCCTCAATTTTGTGGCCCCTTTGGTTGGGGATGATGAGTTCCGCGAAAAGCTTCTAGATGTGGTCTACATGGTGGAGGGAAGATTGGGCTCAAGGTACACATGGCTAGTGTATAGAGCCGTTTGGGACCAAAGTCCATAGAGGGGTACGTGGCAAGCTTGCGCCGCTTCTTGGGGAAATTGCGCACGAGACAAGACCTAAGAGTGCGAGGAGCCCTCGAAGAGCTTATGCTATAAGTGGTGACAGCAGGACATTCCGAAGGACACATCAAAAGGTACTGGGTGGATTGCACACTGTTGAGAAGATAGGCAGGAGGATCCTTAAGATCGCGTGCGAAGGAGATAGGGTGCGAGTCAAGGCATTGGCGAAGCTCCCTAGCAGGAGGATGGGGGACCAAGTCCGATGGCCACCCTCGTCCATTTTTGCTGAGACGATTGAAGGTCGATGGGCGCTCTCTTGGGAATAGGCGGAGGCAATGGTGATAGCAGTTCTTGCGGCAACAAGTCTTCCAATAATCAGCGAGGCCACCACCACACGCCAAAAAGAAAAAGGTGTGGTGGTTCTAGGGTTCCAAAAACAGACTTGGTTGGGACCAACGGCGGCGAGGGGGTGGGGAGAATGTCAAAGTGGTGCCCAATCTATGGCACAAGTGGGTGCTAGACCACTTGCACACAATTCATAGAAGCCAAGAAGGGAAAGAGGAGCCCTCTTTGTCGACAAGTAAAGGGGTCCCAAAGATGTTGAAATCCATTCGACTCCTCAAGGGTTTGAAGAAAACATTTGCGACGGTGGTGGTTGGCAAGGCGGTGGTCATCGTGAAAAACTGTAAGAAGTGCAGCATGATTTTTATGGCAAAAGGCAGACCGTGAAAAACCCAAAGGATTTCAATTACCCCTGGTGGTGAAGGAGTTGAAAGGGGGTTTGCGAATGTGCAATTAATTGTTGTTGGACTATACGGTCACCTCCCATATGGAGGAGAAGTTTCAAAGTATATGTGCTAGGCAGTGGTGGTTGCCTGTGGACACAGCTCCCTTTTGGATGGGCCTAACCCTGGTGGTGTGTCAAAAGTTGGTTTCAGGTGTTGTCATTGGAGCAAGAAAAGGTCAATGGATTTTCTCCTTGTAGCATGCTCGCTGGCAGTCAAGAGGAGGGTGGCAAAGGTGACAAAGAAGAGGAAAGCAGGTTTCTGGATAGCCCAAAGTGTGTGTGTAAACCCACATAGTGTTTGGACTCATGGGGAAAATATTTGACTCCACCAAGGTTGTGATCACTAATCCACAGGGCTTGTTGGTTGATGCATTTTTGGGTTATGGTTGTGCTCTAGCACTTTTCCCCGCAACACATGTCCAAGTTGTTCGGTAAGTTGGAGTGGGTGTTGCGCTTGAATGTAGGGGTGGCTCCCTTTTTAGATGGCTCACACCATTGGTAGGTGTGTGGGGGGATTATTGCAACCTAGCTTGTTGTGTTCTTTGATTTTAGCAGTGATTTATGCCATCCTACCCTAGCAATTTTGTGCTCCCAAATCCCCTTTGTACCCCTTCAAGGGGGCATGTCCTGTTTTCCGATGCGGCACCACAAGTTGTTGGTTGCTGGTTCTGAATGGGTATTTTCTTGTATATCGATGGTCTATGTAGCTGGATGTGCCCAAAGTGGGTGAAGTCACTACAACAGACAGGGTTACTGGTGGCCATTAAGGCTTTAAATTAGCACGAGACATGGGCCGGCGGTGTGTTTTCTTAGGTACTAGTTCGGTGGCCAAGGCTTAGGTCACACCTTTGCATGGAACTATTGATTTTGGTGTGCAATGAAGGCTTTTGTGACGTCTTTCTTGGTTCCGCTCCTAGCCCAACTGGAGATTTCAGTTTTTTTGGTTCAATCCGAGGACTACCTGGCAGACCCCTAGCAAGGTGGATGAATTTGGACGACCTAGCTACCCCGGCCCAGCAAGGTGGAGGCATTTCACTCCAGTCATGCAGTTCGAAGGGAGGCGGATCGCCGTTTTCAACGATGATGCTCCGACGACGCCCGGGTCCCACTTTATCATTGGTGGGTACTACAGTAGTGAGTGCACATGTGCTTGTTTGAGTTTAACTTTGGTACTTCGCATTAGCTCATTCTCTACAGGGGTGGGCATGACCGGCCATTGTGGCTAACTGGCAGTCTATTTTGCATGCTGGCCTACAAAGGAGGGACAATCATTGGACTGAAATATAGTTCGCCCAAGAGAACTAGAGTTCAGCACAGTATAGAGTGTAGGGCAACCAAAACGAGTTGCATTTCTACTTTTTGCCTTGCCCCAAGTGGACGGCGTGTACAATGTCTCAGTGTTTGGTGTCTTTTGTTTGGGATGGATGAACCCACCCACTCACCCTGGGAACTGGAACAACTTCCGGCTTATTTGTATCTTTTGCTTTGGTGTTACCGGAGGTGCTTGCTATGGATGTTGACTCAATGTTACTGTCACTTGTATCATTTTCTTGTCCGCTGCCAAAAGCAGATATAGATGTGGTTGCAAGGCGTCTTTGTTTGCTGCCGCCACTACTTATTGTATAGCTTGGAGAGAGAGCACCTCATTGCAAATCACCTACATGTGGATCCTCAGAACCAGAGAACCCCCGCATGTGTAGTTGTGCCACCGAGCCAGCCCACATTATACACAGTGATGCAACACCACGCCACATCGTTGTTGCCTCTACATCACACCCTACTTCCCCCACAGACTAGGCAACAATGCACATCCCTCCTTTGGTTGCATTGGGCTTGCGGCACTTCTTTCTTTGCTACCTGTGCAAATGCATGCGCACATGATGAGCTAGCCCAAACCGAAGCTTGCCCCCAATAGGCCCTCCCAACAACAGCCACGCTATCACCCCTACCGCCACCTCCCCCACCGACCCCACGTACCAAAACCCAAGCCGCAAACCAAGCGTCTATGCCACCCGCAGTCCCATGGTCACCTCAATTAGGTTCACATGTACCAAATCATGAACCCAAGCAATGTTTTTGTTTCGGGACATGATGGCTGGGTATTTTCCTATGACGCACAGGAGGTTGCAACAGCCGTAGCGCGTACAATTTTGGACATTTCCTCTGTATTCGTGTGCGATATGCATCCAATTGTGCGTGCCATTCGGCTTAGCAATGCTACCCAGCAAGGGTCCCTAGCGTGGATCGCCAAGAATTTCGGAGGCCAATGTGCCTATCATGGCCTAGGGCATTTGGGAGGGCTGGGTAGACAGGTAGAACACCTAGAATGTTTGCTGACAACGAGGGGGGGGCAAAATGCTAGCAGTATCGGCGTATCAGTAGCGATGGTTTCGTGCAGCCCGGCCCTGGTGAGGGTCGCTTGGGCAGACGCCCAGGCCCACATGTCCGGCCAGGGTGCCAGGAATTTTGGAGGGATGATCAGCCAAGCAGAACGCCAAGAATTCTAGCCGATGCCCGGGCGGCCCAAAATGCCAGCAATATCGCCAATGATGGTTTCCAGCCCAAGCCTCTGGCAAGGCTCGCCAATGTGGGCCGCAAGGAATTTTGGAGACCAATGCGCCTGCTAGAGCACCGGTAATTCTGGAAGGCCAATGCCTTGGTGGCCCAAACGCCAGCAATATCGCCAGCGATGGTTTTGGGCAGCCAGTTTGCCTAATTCAAACTGAGCATTAGAGTTTGGATGCCGATATCTTTTGGGTTTAGGGTCAAATGGAACTAGAGAATGCCGATTTCGATACCTGAAACCTAGGAAAACTCCATTGCATTTTGAATGAAAGTGGGCAATGCCATTTGCAAGAGGAGAATATCCCCTTTGGATACTGGCTGTAAATGGCACTGGACCATGTCCTCCTTTGGGTAGAAATATGAATGAAACTGGAGAATGTCCCTTTGACCTTTGGATTTGAAATTTATTTGGAACCTTTCCATGGTACTTTGGGTGTAAATGAAATTGACACACACGTTTGGTGTTTGGATGTGAATGCAACTGAACAACGCGTCTCTGTAGTTCAGGTGTGAACAAAATTGAAGATCATCCCTTCTGGAGTTTCCCCACACCCCCACACACTCTGTCTGTGCTGCGTGTGGTGCAGAGAACATTCGCCATTTGCTTTTGAGGGATTCCTCCTGTCTTTTTTTTTTTGCACCAGCTTCCTCCACTCCTGGTGCTGGTGCTCCGGGGCACATTTTGTCCCACCTGTGGGGCTGTACCAACTCCATGAATCACGCCCAAGCCCAAGCCCAATTTTTTGTCTCAGGTACGAGGATGAGGAAGAGGGCGCCGAACAAGTCCAAACCGCTGACCCAGTCCCTGCTGCTAGCCCTCATAAGTCCCCTCCAAGGCCCCCAGTGTCCTTACGCAGCCAAGGAGAGCGTGATGGTACAGGGGCACCTGAGGAAGCACCGCCTACTCGTGCTCTGAATCGCTGGGAGCTGGCCCTGAAGAGCGTAAGGGATGGGGGCCTTTTGAGCCCTAGGGCCACCGCAAAAGATGTGTGCCCACGCTTCACATTGCCCCAACTGCGCATGGCTCAAGGGCATGTTGCAGCCTAATTTCACCTCCCCCTCCAAGGACCGGTGGCAGAACCAAGGTCACAAGGCCCCTGCCACATGGCATTCTGCATTGATGATGGCACTCATGACTGCAGACCGAAGTAGGATCTGTTTTGTTGCAGTTGTTGTTGTTTGCCTATCATGGTTGCCATGCCAACACCACCATTTGTGGGCCCACTGCCACCATGCACCCTCCCCCCCTTCCAACAGCACATCTGACCATCAAGATCTAGTTTCGATTACTTGAGCCTGCTTATCCCCTTGTGTTGGTGGCGTCCACCAAAACTGCATGTCTTGCTTTGCACACCCTGACCTCTGCACACATGGACAGAATCCCACTATTCAGTGGTCAAACCCATCTGTGAGCTATGAGTTGCAGGGCTGTGCGACATGCCTAATGCAATATTTGACCGCATGCTCTGCACAGAAATCTGTCTTTTGAAAGGCAGTCTGTGTTGGGGTACAATTGCATACTGCTGCAGATACCTTTGTATGCCTAATTCGAAACGACTGGGTGATGGTGCCCCCCGCCCCCCCCCTCACCAATCAATTGTGTGTGCCGGAATGTCCTTATCAGACCCATCCTCCCACTTACTCAATTACCCTAACCCCATTTACCCCACCCTCCATTTCGATACGTCAGGTCAAAGAACAGTACTGCGAAGCAACATCCCTCATTATGTCACATCACTGCCCAGAGTAAGCAAAGTATACATGGCACATTTTTTTGTGGTGGCCAAGGAGGTCCGGTCCCCACAAGAGACGCCGCTGCAATTGCAAAACAATACTGCTGTGCTTTGGGTTTTCTGCCATGGCTTGCCACAAGTCAACCTGGGCTTCAAGCCATGATCAGCCATGCCTCCATCAATGACTTTTTGCGTGCTACTTCAGCCCCCAGGGACAGGTGTGTGCAGGGCTAAGCATGGGACTCACTGCAGTAGCCCAATGGGTTCTGCCACCACACTTTTTTGGCGCTGTATTGAGTATCCAACACAAACGTGAGTTTGGTGTTTATAACTGCTTTCTTGCATACCTGTGTGGTCTGGTCTGGTCTGGCCTGGTCTGTTTTGTGTCGTACTGCATTGTATTGTATTGCATTCGTATTCGTATTCGCATTGTATTGTATTGTAATTGGTATTGGTATTGGTTTTGGTACTGTACTGTACTGTACTGTACTGTACTGTACTGTACTGTACTGTACTGTACTGTACTGTACTGTACTGTACTGTACTGTACTGTACTGTACTGTACTGTACTGTACTGTACTGTACTGTACTGTACTGTACTGTACTGTACTGTACTGTACTGTACTGTACTGTACTGTATTGTATTGTATTGTATTGTATTGTATTGTATTGTATTGTATTGTATTGTATTGTATTGTATTGTATTGTATTGTATTGTATT